>SNQJ01S0232686.1:0-14098 GCA_010110895.2 Picea sitchensis | reverse complement strand
AGAGTATCTCATTAAATGGAGGAAACTATCGGCTGAAGATTCCACTTGGGAAGATGATTCTTTTATATAGAAGCATCTAGAGTTACTCAAGCATTGCGGAAAACACTTGTCTCAAGTGGAGTAGCATGTTAATCCCTAATATTGGTTCATTACCCCTTAATTGGGGCATATTGTATTAGTAATGTCATTTTATTTATGTCGGCTTTAGGCCATTAGTTGTAATTATACCTCCTAGTCTCCTATATATACCAAGGAGACATTTTTATTTTGAATCATCTTGTATTTGAACATTTAAGTGGGGTAAAAGGAGGTTTCCCCCTCGAAGAGGCTTATTATCTGAAATTATCTCTTTTTCAAGGCGTTGAATACTTTTTCTGAGGTTTTTCTATGCTATATTGATATTTGGTTCTTAACAAGATCCAGATCCTTCTTTACTGCAGCACCATCGAAATCTAAACTCAAGAAAGGTTCTACTGGTTCATCTGTTTGTATTGTTACTATTTTATCTTCCTCAAGGATTATTTTACTTTCCTTTAGGTTATACACATCATCTTGCAATTGTGCAATTTGACTATCCATGTCACCATCATTATATAAAATGAAGGAGTCCAGATCATAATGAACAGAGTATAAAGGGTAGTTATGTGGTTTCTCTTGGCTGCTAACCATGTATTTCATCAGATTCTCTTTGTACAACCTTCTCTATTGACCAAATAAAGGAATGGTGGCATAGGACATGTCCAGCTGTAAGGTACCCTGTAACTTGGAACCCCATGATCGAGATAACAACATGCCATACTTTGGAGGAATATCTACAACAACAATATTCATCACCATGCTTTTGGTTGGGATTTGTGCCAAGGTAATACACAAGTATTTGATCAGACCAATGCATTAAAATTTTCTTGAATCAAAGGAGTATAAGTCCTTGTAAGTCCCAGTGATATCAAGCCCTAATTTCTCCATCAGGGCCTTGGGCATAATATTGTGAGAAGCACTAGAATCTAGCATGGCATTGTGTAATGTCTTATCATGAATATTTAAACTGATGTAAAAAGGAGAAACATAACCACCTTAATATTTTCCCTCAACCTTAGGACCAAACAACAACTTTGGTTGATCATCAACAATGTTCACAGTGTTTGTGCCTACTCCTTGTTCTATGTTCAAGGCTCTGATCACTTGTGATCTATAATCATTCTTGTTCATTAGTTCAGATAGAGGAATAGGCATTTTCAGCTTGGCCAATTCACTTTCCAGACTAAATGTGGCAACAATTTTGTTTTGATTGTGAAGGTTTGATTTCTCATCCAGATTCTTCTATATAGTAGGATTGGATAGACTAGTGGAGGAAACCTCAGTTTGATCTGTCCTCAGTAGAGAGTCAAGTGTTATTTTTGTAGGGGTCTCTAAGTTTTTATTTTCAGGAACTTTCTTGGCAAGAGTATCTGAGGGTTTCTTAATTTCAAAATCTTTCTCAGTTTGGTTATCATTAGGATTTTTACTTGTCAAGTTGTATTCCCTATGGACATCCATTATTGCATTTTTGAAGGGTTGTTGTTCTGGCTCTTCCTCATATACTTCGGTCTGTGAAAGGAGAAAAAGGTAATGTTCTTCTTGAGTGAGAAAGATGGAATCATTATCATTAACTCCCATAAGATTTATGAGAATGTCATCTAGTCCCTCTATAGTTTCTTCCCCCTCATCAAAATAGTTTTCCTGAAAGGGTGGCCTAATATGTTGATCTAGGCCTCTCTGTTTTCCACTAGGATCTCTTTTCCTAATCTGGGGAGGATTTATCCTAAAGTTGGGATTTCATATTTGAGGGGAAAGTTGGTTCTCTCTATCTAGGTTCCTGTCATTGATTTCTAATCTCTCCATCATTCTCTCCATTGTTCTAACCAAAGAATCTATTTTGGCATCTGCAGTGGAAGTGGAAGGTTCTTCTTTGATTGTGACTCTCCTTTATGTTCTTTGCCTAGCTCTCCTAGCTAATAGGTTTTCTTCAACACTCAAAACACATTTATGTATATCATCTAGAGTGGCAGAGTTTCTTTCTCTCAATTGGTAGGACATATCAGCATCAAATCCATCGGGGAACTTGATCAAGGCCGGGCCTTAAGGAGGTTTCATATCAACAGAAATTGCATTATAGATATTATTAAAATGAGTGCAATAGTCCTATACAGTTTCCCCTTGGTTTCTTCTCATATTTTCNTTCTTTACCTCCCATCTATTGAGAAACGTTCGATGAAAGGCAACAATATCAGCAATGATAGCAACAGGTAATTCTTTCAACCCTTTCTTAACATCACCAGTTAAAATTTGTGAAAAGAGTCTCATTTGGACATTTGCCTCATCAAGTTACTGTAAATCAAAGAAGTCGTTCATTTTGTCCATGTGTTGTTGTGCATTAAGGGTTCCAGTTCCATCAAACTGAGGAATCCTAGTTTGATAGTCCTAGGGCATGTTATGTAAGGGAGTAGCTAACACCAGTGGAGCATGTATTGCTTCCATGATTGGTGGAGGAGTTTGTATGACAACCTGTATAATTGTTGGAGAAGTAACAAAAGATGTGGAAGAAGCAGGGATGGGAGGTATAAACTGAGTTACTTGAGGATTGACAGAAGGTGCAGCAATGGAAAGGAAATAAATCTCAACAGACTGTTGAAAGTGGGATTTATACAAAGATTGGTCGATATTTGATGCTAGATATTGTAGTTTCTCAACATCTTGAAGAATCTGTTGATCAAAATCTATTCCAGGAGAGAGTCTTTTAGGGGTTTTAGGTTGGAGGATGGTTTGATCTAGTACTATTTCATCCATAAAGATATCAGATTTGGTTCTGAAAAGGCTATGCTCAAAAGGCAGGTCAAACTCGAGGTCTTGGATTGTGACAAGATTCTCTAGAACAGAAGTGGCCCTAGGAAGAGGACTGCTACTCCCTTGACTTTCTTCTATGCTTCTTTTTCTTATTAATTTTTCTGGATTATCTACTACTTTTACAGGTTCTGGATCAGGGTGAGATCCGGTGTGAATTCATTTTGAAGCCAAAACTTAAACTTTAAGAAATCTAATTTAATACTTACAAATTTCAACAACCTTCAAACATTTATCTCTTGAAAGTTATATCTTTGATTATTCAGAAATAAAGTTTTCTTATCTAGGGAAGACAATTCAAAAAGTTGGAAAATTTGTTCAGTTCCCCAGTATGGTCGCCACTATGTTAGCACTATGTAATTCCCATAGGTTGTCAAGGGTATAAGAAATTGACAGAGGTAACTTATCAAAACCACTTTTGAAACTGGGATCTAGCCCTACTAGTCTCAGAGAGAGATCTCTCTATATGATTTAGATTTGTTTAGGTTTTAGATATTAGGCTAGTTAATATAGTCTGAGTTTGTTTGTTTGTTTATAAAGGTTGGATGAAGAAATTAATTAAACTTCCATTGGGATATGGGGTTTTTATTAAATATCATAATCGGATGCATCTTTTTATGAGGTTCCTTCACAGGGAGAGACAGTAAAATTGTTGGATCTATTAAGATTAAATGAGATGGAATAGGCAGAACAGATGATAAAGTCAACCAGCAAAGAAGTAGTTAAGAATTTCCTTACTTAATATCAGATGAATAACATGTAGATCACTAAAATAACAGAAACAATGTATGCAAGATAAGTTATGTTCTATTGACTTCCTTTTAATGATTATAGAGAACAAAAACCATTTAACAGAGAAAGAGAAACATCACCAACAATTCGATCCTTTTGAAAAGATTACACAAATAGCTCCTTGGATGCAAAAATAAACCCTCAATACTTCGAAAGAAGAAGTATTTATACAATATTTTACATCTGATGCTGTCATTAATGACTAGGATATTGTGGAGAGAAAATCTAAATAACTAGATTACAAATTACAAAATATTGGGAATGATGCTAATCTATTCATATCCTTGGTGTTGATTCTTGGGGAAGTAGTTGATGATTCATCACTTTGACTTGAATGTATTCTTCATGCTAACTCGGAACTCCACATCACCTTTAATCAAGTAAAGAACACAAGTCTTCCCATATCTTTTGACTAGGGATGGAAACCTTGAGTAACGTTTTGTAAATTTCGTCCATCTCAGTGTACTTGGAAAAAGTGGGCTTTGTAATAAAATAATGTTTTATCTCATGTTGGATGCTCAGGCCCAACTATAAGGTTTCTAAGAAATACTTGTCGGTAATTCTCCCTTGTATACCTGCAAATTTAGAACCATCCTTTGCCACTGTGTTGATCCTCTGCTTGTAATCTGACAGAGTGATGAGATTTTCATTTATTACTAGCAGTCTAGGGAGTCCCTTCTTGTGTAGCATTTAAACCTTGCTGAAAAATCTCTACACTCCAATGTCCATCATTTGAGATTTCTCCTCTAGTTGCAACATCGATCCTTTGTTGGTCAAGACCTTCTTGACCTCAAGTATGGTCTATGTCCTGTCTTCAATTTCTAATGCTTCTAACTCATGCTTGGTCTTGTATTTTAGGAAACTTATGAGCTCAGTGGCCTCTGTAGGTATCTCTCCTAACTCTTCCCTTATATTTTCAATTGCTTCTCTGGCCTACTATATCGGTTCATGTTGTTAAAAAACAATTTGTATGAATGGTCATATTTCTGCCATTGACTTGTTGATATCCATACATATGTTTTCCTTGGCCTCAGATAAAGTTTGAGCCATGATAGTCTCCTTATGTAGCTTCTGTAATTATAGACTGAGTCCTTGTGATTTATTCATTTCTGTGTTATAGCTGGACTGGAACATGGAATTCAGGTCTTGGAGGATTTTTACCTCTTCTCGCAACTTTATGATTTCTTCCCCTTGAAGGGACATGTCCTCCATTGACTTCACCATCTTCTCAGAAGCATCTAGAACTTTCATAGGGATGGCCGATGGAATCTCTACTGTTATAGTTGTTGTTGTACTGACTCTTGTCAGAGGGAATGCCTCCAATGGAATAACATTCATCTGCACACTCTATTCTTTATCTTTGACCAATTTATCTAACTCACCCTCCATGTCCTTTATCTATGCATTCTGCTCCATTACCAGCTTTAGCATCTCCTCTTTGTGGCCTTCACTTTTATCCATTTCCTTTGCTTGTGAATATTCAGTGGTTGGAAGTTTCAATTATTTTCTCAAGGAGGCTATGTCATCATTTTTATTCTTTAGTAACTCTTCATTCGCCTTAACATTAGAAGGGTCATAACCAATCTTCAACTCCAGCTCCTCCAGGGATTTGATTTTATTATCTTTGGCCAAGGATGATATCTTCTCCAGATTCAATTGATATTGGATGTTGTTCAAAGATACCTGCAACATTGAGGTATTCAGTGAAGTGTTTGTTAGAGTGGAGAAAATCATCTCCCTTGTTTGTATGTGCATGTCCATTATCTTTGTTGGATGGAACTCCTTTACATCGAACTCAAAGGATGTTTTATTGTAGTCAGAAGTTGTCTTAGGGAGAGGGACATGTGCTTGTAGGAATGCCATATGCATCCTTCCCTTCTCTGTGTCAAATTCATACAATAATCTATGTTGGGTTGTAGATTTCTACTTCCAAAACTAGGCATATGTGTTTTTATTTAGAAGTTCATTCCTCTGCTTGATCAATTTATATTTGTCAAAAATGATTGATCATGTTGGCTCATGTGAGGACTCGGCTAAGAGTATAGTGTCTGTTTTATTTTTAGATGGGGATGTGGACACTATGTCTTGATTTCCTGAGAATGTTGAGGAATGTGGTCCCTTCAGGATTATGGTGGATTGTGTTTCTCCTTCTCTAAGCATGTTTGGTGTGTGGTTAGTTTTAGTCCTCTTCCTGTAAACCTAAAAATCTTCAACTAACACCTCTATGATTAAAGGTGAAACCTATTTCCTAGATCTTTTTTCTGTTTGCACCTGAGGAGTGTTGGTATGTGAAATCTTGACAAGGGAAGGTTGTTTTTCTATCTACAGCAATGTATTTTCCTGCCAGTCTGTCTGATTCATAAACTTTTCTATTTCAGGATTTTTCACATGAGCATAAGGAGAGTTCCTTTGTTTGAGCTTGGTTTCTAATATAATACCGAATAGGTCATAATTCCATGCGAAGCTCAAGCTGAATTTCATCTGTTTCAAGAGGTTGTTAGCCTCCTGTCCTGCAACTCTGGTGTTTCATATGAAATAACCAATTTGGATTTTGATACTGAGTTGTTGTTTCTTCTTAAGTACTACAATGTGGAAGTCATCATAGTTTATCATCTGCCTAATATATTCCAATGCAAAGATCCTAATAGGGAGGTATGTTGGCAGTTTATATGGTGGAAGTTCACACCTAGATCCTCTGATCTCAGTATGGTTCTGGTACAGATACCAGTCTCATGTTTTGGCCAAGTCATATAGATGAAGAATTCTCTGGACCTCCTCATTTATTTTTGGTTCCATTCTGGTGCTAAGCATGCACACCACTGGATGATAAAACTGATCAATGAAGTATTTGAAGTTGAACACAGTGGAAATATTCCTTACTAGTGAGGTCCAAGAAGTTATTGATTGAGGATTTCCTTCCTAATCTAGCTTCTGGAGATCAGAGGAAAATTTGTTTGTCTGAAAGAAAAGGAACAGGTACACTAGAACTGAGAACTACCTGGAAATTCCTTTTGTTGAGAATTTGAAGAGTTGTTCATGTATATTGTCAATCAGATACTGACTGAAATTGAACTGGGTTGTATATTTCTCTTTTGTGGAGAAAATGGACAGAAAACCCAGAATAGGCTTGTCTACCCATTCATCAGAAAAATATCCTAACATGCAATAGAGGGTCGAAATGATTTGGTTAGCTCCGACTGAGAAAATGGAAGACGGATAGGGAGGGTTTTTCTTAGGCAACTGTGCATTTTCTGGCAGGAAGATTTCGAAGATTTGGGCTCTTTGGGGGAAAGAAAGTTTATGATAGAGTTTATTTAGGATTTTGATGGAGAAAGGGCTAGTAGAATCAATTTTGGGGATCTGCAACATCTGGTTTATTGACTCAGGGGTAATGGTGAATAGAGTTTCACCCAGTGAAGACATGATGGCCCTTTGGTCGGGAAGATAATGGGAATGACACTTAAGGGAAAACTATGGGAAGTGATAGGTCTAGGGAAAATGTATAATGGTAGATTGGACTTCCAGAGTTCGATCTTGTCACTCTGGTCTAATAAAATGTATTTTAGCTAGAAGTGTAATTCGAGGAAATCAAATTCACACTTCGACTCTGCAACTCTGTAATCTTTGTCATCTAGGGGAAGGCGGTCCAGGGCGATGGGAGGAGGAAGAAATGGGTTTTTGGAAGTTTTAGCGCGCTTGGTTTTGGGCGCCATAGCTAACAGAGATTTGAAGGTGGAAACAATATTGATTTTAATTACCCAGTTTAATGGCGCCTATCGACGGTGTGCCTAGGCGATGATTGGCTTGAAAATGGAGTCGGTGTTGTGTCTACAGTGTCTGGATCAATTAACAATGTGGTAATGGCAAAGAAACAGGGTTAAAAGGTGCAGGGGGTGTCTGTTATGGCGTTGGTGGTGACTGGACAAGTAACGGTTACGAGGGATGGCATTGATTGGCCAATGGGTAGATGAGTGTGACGTGTGACAGTGTAGTGGGGTATGGTGGTGGAGTGAGGTGGGCGACATCATATGAGAGCTTAGGCAGGTTCCCAGAGGGGGGTAGATGGTAAGTGGAATTGAGTGGGGGGGTTCGATAAGATGTGGGAGTGACACGTCGCGTGGGGCCCGCACTGGGAAACCAATTTTCCTGGACCCCCCCACCATTAAAGGCAGAAAGGTCAGGGGGGTCCGAAAATCATTTTCGGCCATTGATCTGGGCGTTGCTTGATCAGTCATTGATAACTGTGCACATTTTAGCCGCATAACGAAAAAAGGTCATGTCTCGGCCAAAACTTAGGATAAACTCATTTTGAGGGTCACGCTAGGCTCCCCTTTCTTTATTTTTTCACTAAGGGGTCATTTGCTAATGTAAACATGTCAAATTAACTCAAATACAAGGTATTTAATCAATCTTTTGCAAATATTTATTGAAATAAACCATCCTAACTAACTCCTAGTCTAGTCAACTAACCCATTAATCCAACTTAGACTGTTGGATTAATAATTAATCTAACCTAATATATTTGGCCAAGGTTAGATTGTTTGGCTAAATTTATTCACTAACCTATCTAATTTGTTCAAGGTTAGACTGTTTGGACAAATTTATTCCTATCTTATGAACATAAATTTAAAAGGTTTGATCATGGTTATACATTATGAGTCAAACCAAGTTTATTTTCATGGGGTTTTATATTTTCTCCTCTCTTTTTTTATACCCTCTTTTGATTTTTATATTTTTTCTTTTTTCTTTTCTTTTTCTTTTTCTTTTTCTTTTTCCTTTTCTTTTGTAAATCATTTGCGGAATAAAATATTATTTACAATACAATACAACTAGAGGAAGAGATTCTAATCATTAGGTGATCCTATGAAATATAGGGTTATAATAGTGGCTCCACTTGGATATGGTGCTCTCCTTGTGAGGTGCCAAGAACCAGCTACCTGCTGCATTGAACCTTCTTCTCTGGTGCTTTTCTACATCCTAATTTTCTTTATTCTAACTTTAAATCTGGTGATCCTGACTAGTGTCTTAGGGCCTTCTCTTCGGGCTTCAACCACTTGATAAAAAATCACCCACACCTGACATGAAAATTAAAAATGGTATTTACAATGAGATGATTAATATAGATATTCATTCTTGTGGAACATAAGGCTTGATCATTCTTCCATTGACAGGTCCTCCTGGAAAATATGCTTCATCCATGTCCTTGATTAAAAATGAATTTCTTCCTCTGTAAGCTTGGATTATGAATGGGCCTTTCCATAAGTTGTCAAGATTTCCATGCTTTCTCTTTTCTTCATTCCTTGAGTTCCATTTCAATACTTTATCACCTAATTTGAAGTAATCGGCCTTGGTTCTTCTATCATAGATTTTCTTGATATTCTCTTGAATCACCTAAGTTTGGTTATAAACCTCTTCTATGGATTGTTGTAGTTGTATCATTTGATTGATTCTTCTTTGGATGTAATTTGGTTCTACTTGTACTTCCTACAATAAGTTCATGACAGGAACACCCAAAGAAGTGGGAAAGACAACATCCATTCCATAGACCATCTAATATGGAGACATACCAATTGACCTCTTTGTAGTAAGCTTGTTTGACCAAAGAGCATGTACCAACTTGTTGTGCCATGATTTTTGTTGTCCCGCAACATCTTCTTGATAATGTTGACCAAACTCTTATTTGAAGACTCAATTAACCCATTTCCCTGAGGGTAATAGGCTATAGAGTGTCCTAAGGTGATCTGGTACTTGCTACAAAACTTTATCATCTTTATTTATCTTAATGTTTTTGTGTTATCTATGATAATTTTCCTGTGGCATCCAAATCTAGAAAGTATGTTAGTTTCCAAAAATTTTATGATCACAACATCAATGGCTTTCCTGGTGGGTACAACTTCAATCCATTTGGTGAAATAATCAGTGGTTGTGAGGATACACTTATGCTAGCCTAATGAAGGTGGGTGAATCTCTCTAATAAAACCCAAACCCCATTGTTGAAATGGAGCTTCAATCAAAATCGTCTTCAAGGGTAAATCCATAAGTTTCCTTTTTCCTTCAAAGATCTGGAAATTGTGACAGGAGGTCACGTTTTTGTGCACATCTGCAAACAAGGTTGGCCAGTAGAAACCAGCTCTAAGAATTTTATTTGCATTGGCCTTCCAATTCAAATTCTCACCACAGTATCCTTCATGGAACTCCTGCAAAGATTTGTCACCTTCATATTTCAACAAACAATTTAGAAGAATACCTCCAACATCTTTCCAATAAATATTTCCATTCACGATGCAATATTTCAAAGATTTAAGTTTCAAAAATATAGCTTTAGTTTTTGTCAAACCAAGAGGATATTTTAGATGATGTAAAACCTAAATAAGGTCTTCATATGAGGGAGAGTTTGAAAAAACCTCTTTGACTTGTGGAGTCGCTTGCTCTTCTTATTCATCAATTGCATCTAGAAAATTGATAACCAAAGAGTGAAAGTTTGACTCAGTCGTCATATTGGCTAATCCTTGACCCTTGATAAGCTTGGTTGGTTTGATCTCAATATCATACTCAAGGATCACAACTATCCATTTACCTCTTATGCCATATGGATTGTCCTGGATAAGAATAATTTTCCCCACAACATTAGGGACATAAGCAATGATATGTGAGTGGAGAATGTATACTCTGGAATCTTTAATTGCTTTCACCAAAGAAAAAGCTTGTTTCTCCATGGTGTTGTAATTCAATGCAACATCTCTTAATGATTTACTGAAGAATTCTTTAGGTTGTTCATGGCCTTCACTTTTCTTCTACAAAAGGATTGTTGCAATGGTATGTTCAAAATAAAAAGAGAATAAGTAGAAATCTTTGGTATAATCATGACTGATTAGTACAAGGGCTTGTGTCAAGTCCTATTTCACTTGATCAGAGGACTGCTTTGCTTCTATATTCCAGTTTATTTTTGTATCTTTTTTAAGCATGTTTGTTATGTTTCTGAGGAGTTCTGCCAAATTAGGGATAAATATTCTTATAAAGTTTATTTTTCCTATGAAGGACTGCAATTCCTTAATGTTTTTTGGATGGTATATCTTATGGATGGCATCAATTCTGCTAGGGTCTATCTTGATTCCATATTTAGATATGATGTTCCCTAACAGTTTACCCCCCTCTAAACCAAACAATGTTTTCTTGGTATTGAGTGAGATTTCGAACATCCTACACTATTTGAAAACTCTTCTGAGATGTTGTAAGTGTTCTTCATCTATTTTTGAATCGGTATTTACATCATCCAAGTATATGACAATAAATGTCCCAAGTTCATCCAAAAAAACAATGTCCATTTCTCTCTGAAATGTGGCACCAACATTCATTAAACCAAAGGGAATTTTCAGATACATGAAAGTGCCCCAAGGTGTAGTGAACGTTGTTTTCTCTTGGTCATCAAGGTGGACTAATACTTGGTTGTAGCCAGAAAATCCATCTATCAAAGAGATTCTACTGGATCCAACTACCTTCTATAAAATATGGTCCATTTTAGCATCATAATTTTTCTTAATTTCCTTTTCAATTAGGGGCATCAACTTGGGGTTAATTCTCCTAAGTTTTTTCTTGAAAGGATTATGATCTTCTTGTATAGGGATTTTGTGTTTTATAATATTGGTGTCATAAGATTTCAAGTCTTTATAGCTCCATGCAAAAACGTCTAAAAATTATTTGAACAATTCAATATATTTTTGTTTTTGGGCAAGAGGTAAAGATTTGGATAATTTAATCATTTTAGGTTCCTCATCTATTCCTATGTTACATTCATCAACATATTTCCCAGTAGGTTAAATTTTTGGCATTTTAGCTACATCATTGAAATCAAACAATTCTTCCAATGGGACTAACCCTCTAGGCAGGATGATATCTTTTAATTGCAAAAAATCTAAATTTTCTTCTTTTTCATTTATTTCTTCCAAATCTAGTTTATTTACACTTTCATTATCACTATATACATCAATGTTTGTACATTCAAATTCATTTTTGGACTGCAGGAAATTATCAATATGTTCATCATTACCAAACACTTTCTAGTACCTGATATTGTCTAGGACAGTAGGTCTACATTTCACCTCCATTGTGTATTGACGATTCAGATGGAAAGGTGTTTTACAAGTGGCTGATGAAGTAACTAGTCCATATGAAAGTATGTTTTGGCCTCTGGTATTCACTTGCAATTCATATTCAGTAAAACATTGTAAAAAAATCCAAAACAACATTTATATAGGCCCTGAGTCTAGGGTGTTTGGTAGAATATTCACCTTTGATCTGTTTAATTATAAGTTCATAATCACCTCTTACTGAAGTTCTTGTGGCACCAAGATTTTTCAACAATTTCAGTCCAAGCATCAACTCTTCATACTTAGCTATATTGTTGGTGCATTGGAAATTTAATTTATAAGAATGGATTTCTGAAAACCTTTCTTTGTATTGTGTACCCATACACCAGCTCCAGATCCTTCTTTACTGGCAACACCATTGAAATCTAAACTCCAGAAAGGTTCAACTAGTTCATCAGTTTGTATTCTCACTGTTTTATCTTCCTCAGGGGTTGTTTTACTTTCTTCCTGGTTATACACATCATCTTCCAATTGTGAAATTTGACTATCCATGTCACCATCATTATATAAAATGAAGGATTCCATATCATAATGAACAGAGTATAAAGGGTAGTTATGTGGTTTATCTTGATTGTTGACCATGTATTTCATCAGATTCTCTTTGTACAACCTTCTCTGTTGACCAAATAAAGGAATGGTGGCATAGGACATGTCCAGTTATAAGGTACCCTGTAACTTGGCACCCCATGATCGAGATAACAACATGCCATACTTTGGAGGAATATCTGCAACAACAATATCCATCACCGTGCTTTTGGTTGGGATTTGTGCCAAGGTAATACACAAGTATTTGATCAGACCTATGCATTTAAATTTTCTTGAATCAAAGGAGTATAAGTCCTTGTAAGGCCTGGGGATATCAAGGCCTAATTTCTCCATCACAACCTTGGGCATAATATTGTGAGAAGTACTAGAATCCAGCATGGCATTATGTAATGTCTTATCATGAATATTTAAATTAATGTAAAAAGGAGAAACAAAACCACCTTAATATTTTCCCTCAACCTCAGGACCAAACAACAAATTTGGTTGATCATCAACAATGTTCACAGTGTCTTTTCCTACTCCTTGTTCTATGTTCAAGCACTACTACATATGGGCGGATTATTCCACGAAATTTTTTCACGTTTCCATTATTTTCATGTTTTTTTTAAATAAGGCGGGATTTTCGTCGATATTTCCATGAAATTTCGTCGATATAGCCATGAATAGGTTTTTTAAATTGGTAGGTATTTTTGTCGCAATTGCCACGATTGTTCATCACTATTTCCACAAAATTTTGTTGCTATTGTCACGATAATTTTGCCTATCTCAAAAAGCATCTGCTAACAGCTAGTTGACTAGTTGATCTATATATACCTGACTTTAAGAGACTTTGCGACACAATTTCTATAGTTGCGACACTGTTTTTGGCTTTTGTTTGGGCTGTTTATTTTTTCCATCACCCACCAGTTGAACAAATCCAATTCTCGATCTACATAGATTGGATTTTGAACTTGCAAGGTTAGTAAGTTTTTTTTATTGGTGTACTCATTTAACTTGTAAATTTTTTCTCAAATGTCGAAATTTCATGTAGCCTATTTTTTCTTTGATAATATATTATATGTGTAGTACCATATTTCATGTCTTTGGTTTTTTGATCTAGTTAGTATATTCTATGGAAATTCATGTGAAATGTTAAGAAAAATATTTTCCGAAGAAGTATTGTAAGTTGTCTACAAAACAACTTAGAGGCTAGTGTATGGTGTCGAGTGATTCAAGTTTGAGAAATTTTGACCACTTTCGTTAAATAGTGTGTAATTATTTTCCATGGTGATTCAGTACACACTACTCTAAAGTACAAATTGAAGCATATCGATCTTAATAGTTAATCGATAATAAATAAATAAAAGCATGTCAAAATGTCTTAGAAGAAATAATTGTGAGGTTTGTAGATCACTTTAAATAAACATATCATAATCGAAAGGAGTGGCTAAAATATCATGAAGGAGTAGCTAAAATATAAAAATTTGACAACTTATTGTTTGGTATGGTGTAGGTAAGACAATTACTTGTCAGGACAAGGATTTGTCACTATAAACGAAAATGACAGGAAGCTTGCTCAGTTAAGAGCGAAATTAGAGGCAAGGGTTGATGGAAAATGTTAGTGCCCTTGCTATGATTGTAGGGGCTTGAAAAGAAAAAGACTTTTAATAACAACAACTGAAAGACATTGTAGGGAGAAGGGGCATGTCGAAGGGGATTATGAGTATCGTCCCTTGGTAAGAGGATTCAATATT
>SNQJ01S0232685.1:0-27954 GCA_010110895.2 Picea sitchensis | reverse complement strand
TAGAAAAATAATGATTACAAAGTGATCCTCTTTTTTCACTCATGATTACATTATGATAAAGATTACACAGTTTGAGAATAAAGATGGAAATCCTAACATGTTTCCATGTGCAATTGGTGGATGTTGTGTGTGCTAGCAATTTGATTTTAAAAGGGAGAAAATGTTTTAATAAAAAAATTAGTTTATTCTTGCTACACCTAGATTTTGATATATTATTCAAACTCCAAGTACCAACCACATGCAACTTATGGCATATCTTATATATATATGAATGATTTATTATTATGTGTAATTGTAATACTCCACTAACAAGGAATGTGGGACATGTTATTTTGGGTGCTAAGTATTAAATGAGAATATAATAGTTGAAATAATCCAAGAGGGAGGCCCGATTCAATTTCAAATATGGAAATGATATGTTTTTTTGGTTGATATCATTGACCCGTGGCTTGTCCCAATCCACTCAAGTCGTGTGTGCCTCCTGCACAGATTTCTCCACTGTCTGGAACTTATTTGTGAGTGCATCGACTTGTATCTTTGCCTGCGAACTCTTTTCTGTCAGGGTCTCCACCATCTGAATTTTTATGTGCTCCTTTATCACTCTTAAAATATCTAAGTGAATTTGTTCCAACCTTCCTTTTTCTCTATCCAACTTTACTATCATGCTTTTTTCTTGCTCTAGAGTTGGCTCCAACTGATCCTGTCTTGTATGTCTTCTTCCTTGGATTGTCTTCACTTCTTCTTGTAGGTTTTTCATCTCATGTGCGACCTTCAACCTCTATGATATAGACATTTTCTTGTTCCTTTTACTTAAATCCTACACCGTGGCATTCAACTTTTGTTCCCTATGATCTAATTTTTGGATCCCTTAGTCTTTTTCCAGGCTCGTCCATATCTGCACGGTCCTTTTGTAGATATCAGATACTTATTTTACTTCCAGTGAAATACTATCTGTTTGTTCTTTTTCCTACTGCTCCCTCTCTCATATGACCTATGGAGGGGTGGTTGGTGTCGAATTCCCAACCAATTCTACTATCTCGTGTTTATACCCCTCCATCATCTATGCTATTCTTTTTATATTTGCTTTCATGCTGATTGCTCCTCTTAGTGTGTTGTCTTGGATCGTTTGGAAGACTTCCTAAAGTCTTTGTTCCAGTTTGTCTATGCATTTTTTTTCCTCCTCATGTTCGATCTGCACTTCTTTGAGGAATGTTTCTAGAACTTCCTTTTCTTCCTTGGTTGCCTCTCATGGCTCTCATGGTGCTTTTCTTTCTAGAGCCATGAAGTTTGTTGCATCTGTCATGGCTCTCGATTTTACTTCTTATGCAACGCTTGTTAGCACTTGGTAAACTGTTGGGATGAAGAAAATGATCTACCAAGTTAAACTACAAACCAATTTTAAGATTGGAAACTATCCTTCCCAATCTAGATAGGGCTCTCTCTAAGACCTAGTCTCTGATAGATAATAACTTTGGACTGACGACTAGATTTAGATGCTTGAGAATTTTATTTATTTTTAGTTTCACTGGGAAGGAGGTATAGTAATTTTTTGGCTATGGAGTCAACCCCTTGAAAATAAGAGAAATCAATGAGTGGTAGGGGAATATTTGAGAGGACAAAGGATAAATAGGTAATGGTATTTCATTTTCAATATCGTTGTGTATGGCGAAAGAAAGGAGAAACATAAAGGAAATCAAAGCACCATTAGAGATGAATTTCGACCCAACTTAGAAGAATAAACAGAGTTTAAATGGTTGAGTCTAAAGCACCATGAGGTGAATTTTAAACCCTTTAAATATTTCCAATTTAAACGAATGAAACATACATGAATTTTCAGTAAACAAGAAGTACATACAAAGATAAGATCATAATAAATCAAACTACCACCACTAGAATCTTTTCATCGAAAGCTTCAGGGCATATGCATTTATATTTCCATCAGATTCAAAAAACTATATTCAAGAGTGCCCTGTCTACACTTTTTTTCCAACTTGGATTACATAAAAAATATCTAATATATAGAAAACTAACGCCCTCCTGGGATGCTAGGTTCGAACTACTTCCCCCTAGAATCCTGTATCGGTTACTCTCCCCTTGGACAACCTCTTCAACAAAATTTACTAAAAATAGAAACCCGACTGTGTCGAATCATAACACAACCGACATATTTGTTTCAATCATTTGGTCATGAGTAAGATTCGACCATCTGGTTATGATAAATCAACGTTTTCTTCTAAGTGGTTCCCGGGTAATCATGCGTACTGCTGGAAAATATGTCACCTTTGTATAGTATAATTTGGTTGTTTTTGCCCGATTAATGGCTATAGCATGCACGTGGTGATTTTGTGTAGCAGATGTCCATTTGTGGTCACTCGTGCAACTCCAAGTAGTAGAAACGGTTGGGGACCATGCATCTACTTCAAAACTTGCATGCATTTCATTAATACCTTCCCTTCTCATCAGGTAAGCTTACAGTGTTTGCGCAACAAATATTCATTGCGCAAGTGGTGTCTCTGACTTCTTGTTAATGTAAGAAAGAAGCCTATGTACGGAGAAAGATTCCATGCCATGACCGAAAAAGAAAAAAATGGATCTCCCTTACTCATACTTCCGCAACTCTAGTTAGGGGATTTAGCTCGTCCTTATATTCTGCCTCCAACTTTGTCTATAACCATAAATCTCTGACTGCTTTTCTTAAAGATAAGTTCTGTTTGTTCAAACTCTTCACCTGTCTCAACAAAAACAAATTCCTTTTTAGTTTTGATTGAACACCAGAGAGAGTTGCACATGCATTATCAATAGTTGGTTTGCACTCTTTGAAATGTTCCATGATTTTTTCCTCTGACATCCTCTTTTCCTCCCTAAGATCAATGATTACATCTTGGGCCCCTCTGAGTTGTTTTTTAATCCAATTTACATTATTTTATCTTGTTGTGGGTGAGGTAGGGGATAACTGACCTTCTCGACTCTATGAAGTTGGTGTTTCAATCATATTTTATGTTAGCTTCCTCCTCAACTCTCTGTTTTCTTGATAAAATTGGGCTATAACGTGTTGTGCTTGCTTCAGTTGCTACTTCATTTCCTGAGTATTTGCATTTTCCTCACCTAACTCCACATGTCTTTTGTCAATTCCCTTGTTTTCACCTTCAACAAGCTCTAGCTGAATTGTGTGTATAGGAAATCTCTTGGCAGAGGACTTGGTGTGCGGTTTACTGGGAGCTTGGATCTCCTCATTTTTATCAGTCAATATTGACCTTCTTTTCATTTGGGATGTTGGCTAACTAAATGACGAGTCTTATATTTATTTCCCTTTTCTTTTTTCAGTAACATCTTCCTTTCTCACCTCTTAACTATGAAGTGTTGGTTCCTCTTCAGATAGATGAATGTCTCCTTTAGGGTCTCTGGGAATGTTAGCCGAAATCAGAAAATAATTCCATTCCTTGTTCTAATGTCTCAATTCTTCAACCACTAACATCTTAATTAATGAAAAATGGAATAAGTTGTTCCCTGGTTGATCAACCTTGGCCTGGACACTGTCTGCCATCTTTCCTAGGATTCAAGAAAATAAGAAAGGTAAGTTTAAGGGATTTTTCCTTGTGAAGTGCATCAGTAACCTAATGTGGTATGGATACACCTTATCAAACCTTCCTTCACAGGGGAAATATTTTCTGATTATCTTCAAAAAAATTTCAAAAGGCTCGAGGAGATATTTGCTTGGAATGTCGGCTCCAGGGATGATTTAAGGGGCTAAATTTCCCTCATGGGCTAATTTTCCATGGTTTTTCCCAAAAAAAGATTCTCTTTTCTAAAAATAATTCGCCCAAATTCTATAAGATAAAACTATTTTAACTTAAAAAATTCCAAAACTTTATACAAACTATATAAAATCCTTACAAATTTGAATATTTTTACAAAAATGTTGCCAAACATTTATAGTTGGCATATGAAGGATTAGTAAGATTCGCCTAGGTTTTTACATTTTAAAATAAATTTCCATCCTTAAAATCACCCTTGGTCGGCTCCGATTTTTTGATTTCGACATTCGGGCTTCATGAAATCCATATAACATGAAATGTATAAAGGAATACCTTTAAAACATTTTTGTTTGTGTGGAGGGATCTTCGTCATAGTTGACAAATTTTCCTACGTCACTTGGAAAGTGATTCTCGCAATTGTCGCGCTGACCCCAGTAAAATTGAGGGTGAACTGCTCATCTAGTTTCACATTATATCCCCGAACCCTTTTGCAGAAGCACATACATCTGGCTTGTTCAAAAGACGCACTGATCGTCGGGCCTTCATTTATGAAATCCAAATCCTGAGGTTCAAACCTGACCACCCTACCACTTCTCACATTATTTCTTTTGCTTTGGGAAGTTTCCATGATGATGGTACATATTAATTTCATGCACGCAGTAATGAATTGTAATACCCTCTTTGCGCGGAAAATAAGAATGATGAACTTTGCAGAAACTACAAGAAAATGTAGCAACAAGAATCTTTGCATGCCAAACAAATCAGTAAAAAAAAAATCTGGCGCCGTAGTAAAGCACGATGGAGGAATTTGACGGAGTGGGAAAACTTGGCGTGTAAGTAAAGTGTGACAAAAAAATCCAGCGTAGTGGGGAAACTCAACAGGGTAGCAAAAAAAAATGGGAGACTTGGCACAGTAGGAAATTGTGAAGGAAAATTTCGGCGTAGTGGAAAACTCGGAGAAGAAACAACTTGTCTAAAAAACTAGTTTGCAGCGAGATCCAAAAGACTTTAAGCAATGGCTGAAAACAATGGAGGAGATGCAGAAAAATCAAAACAATAGACTTACGTAATGATTGACAACAAATAAATTTTATGCAACGAAGGCCTTCAGAGCTTGATGAAAAAACTACGAATGATGCACAAACTCTGAAAGTGAAGGAGAGGCATGAAGGTTGAGAAATATTTATGCTTGAACATATACAAAATGAAAGAATGGAAAATGACAGTAAATCCATGGTGACGAGAAGTTTGAAATTAGGTTGAAGATTTGTGCAGCAAACTCATGCAACAGGTACACTTTTGAAGTGTGCAAAGTACAAATGATAAAATTTCCATGATTGTTTACTTTTCTGACTTCATGACTAGGGAATGATTCTCATAATATCTTTTGACATGACCTTTATCCCAACCACTTGCTCGACTTTGGTGCATAATTTCCACTTTTTTGACATGAATTGAGACTTAGGGAAGTGGACCTTTACGATTCAAATGTGACCAACCTTACACCCCTTTAACCAACTTATGGCTAGACCTGTTACTCGATAATTTAGAACCACTCTTTATTTGGTTGTTGACCTTATAAACTTTGACGCACTGACTATGAATCATCTAGGGCTGACTGTAACAAAAAAAATCATGGTGCTAACAGTTGGCTTGAATGGGTATGTTATCCTCCCAGTGAGGTAACAAAGAACATCAGACCAAGTTCCGGACCATTGGGATTTATTTGACTGAAAGACTCTAAAATGACAAAACAAACTCTTTTGAAAACCCTCTTGACACAACTATGACTAAATTCAACATAAACTTAGGGCCTTCACTTCGGGCTTGAATTTTCTATTGATTACTGATTCAAAATGCTTTATCTGAAAATAAAAATGGTTATTTACAATGACATGAAGAGACTAAATTTTTTTCCTAAACAAGATAATGGTTGAGAAACCTGCCATTCACAAGTCCCCCACCAATAATATCTCCATTAAGATCTTGGAACAAATATGCATTGTTCCCATGGTATGCAACAATCTTGAATGGTCCCAACCAAAGATGATCAAACTTCCCATGCCTTCCTCTATCTTCATTTATTGCATCCCACTTTAGTACCAAATCATTCACCTTGAAATCATCTTCTTTGGTGTGTCTGTCGAAAATTATTTTCATTTTATCTTGTTGTAGCTGTGATTTATTGAAGACATGTTCTCTCATTTTTTGCGCATGGACCAATTGGTTTATTCTCCTTTGAGCATCATTTGGTTCATCTTCTTGGACTTGCAACATTATCCTCACTAGAATTCCTAATGAGGTAGGAAAAACTGCCTCTATACCATATAGAATTTGAAAAGGTGATGTAGAAATAGACCTTTTAGTGGTGATCCTGTCACCCCATAATGCATAGATGAGATTTTTGTGCCAAGCTTTCTTGTTTTCCTGCAGAAGCTTCTTAATAATCATGGTCAATATTTTGTTAGATGATTTAGATAACCCATTACCTTGTGGGTAATAAGTTGTGGAATGGCCCAGAGTTATGTTATAGTCACTACAAAATTTCTCCATTTTATTAGATTTGAATGCCACTGCATTGTCAATAATGATATTGACTGGACAACTAAATCTAGACAAAATATTACTCTCTAAAAATTGAATGATGACAATATCAGTAACTTTCCTTGTGGGGACTACTACAATCCATTTGGTGAAGTAGTCCATGGTTGTCAGTATCCACCTATGTTGAATTGAGGATGTAAAATTAATTTCTCTTATAAAATCAAGGCTCCATTACATGGATGATGCTTCAATAGAGATAGACTTTAAAGGCAGGGGCTGCAGATTTCTTTTTTCATCAAAGATCTGGTATTCATGGCAGGTGGAAACTTCCTTGTATACATCAGAAAAAATACTAGGCCAATAGAACCCTGCCCTTAGTATTTTGTTCACAGTGGTCTTCCAATAATGATGTCCCCCACAGTAACCTTTGTGAAACTATTTAATATCCTTTTTCATTTCTTCCTCCAAAAAACAATTTAGTAAGATCCCACCTGGATCTTTTCAATATAGAGAATTGTACAAAATCCAAAATTTGTTGCTTTCAACTTCAAAATATCGCTTTTGTTTTGCTCGATTCGGGAGGAGCTTGTAAGTTTCCTAATACATAAATAACATCAACATACCAAGGAGAATCAAGGAACTTCTAGGATATATGTGGGACTTCTTCTTCTTCTCAATTTTCTGACAAATCAACAATAAAGTTGATTCCCAAAACATCAAAATTTGACTGAACCATTAATTATGCAAGCCCTTGACCCTTAATCATATTTGTAGGCTTGATTTCGAGGTCATACTCCAACATTATTGCTATCCATTTTCCCCTTCTCCCTTCAGGATCAGGCTGATTCAAAATATCTTTTACAGAACTGTTAGGCATGTAAGCAATGACATGGGAATGTAAAATATAAGTTATGAATTCTTTAAGGGCCTTCACCAAGGCATATGCTTGTTTTTCCATGATGTCATACCTTAGTGGGGAGTCTCTCATTGTCCTACTACAATAATATATGGGTGTTTCAAAGTTCTGATCATCTTTTTGCAACAAAACACCAACAATGGTGTGTTTTGAGGCAAAGGAAAACAAGATAAAATCTTTTGCAAAATTCGGGTTGGCTAACACTGGAGCTTTGGTCAGTGCCACTATAATAATATCTTCAAAAGACTTCCTAGATTTAGGATTCCATTTTATTTCATTGCCTTTAATGAGAATATTTTTGACATACTTTAGGATCTCAACCAAGTTGGGAATGAACCTCCTCAAAAAATTTACTTTTCCTAGGAAAGATTGTACCTCTTTCTTGCTCCTGGGAGTGTCGATCTTCAGAATTGCTTCCACTCTACTAGGGTCTATTTTTATTCCTTATCTTGAAATGATGTGTCCAAGCAATTTTCCTTCTTGCATTCCAAATTTTTATTCTTTTGTATTTAACGAGATGCCAAACTTTCTACATTTCTGGAAAACCTTTCTTAGATGTTCGAGATGTTGATCATTGGAATTCGAAAATACATTGATATCATCCAAGTAAATCAGAATAAACTTATCCTTTTCATCGACAAAGTTTATGTCCATGTCCCTTTAGAAATTCACTCCAACATTCATAAGCCCAAAAGACATTTTCACATACATGAAAGTGCCCCAAGGTGTTGTAAAAGTTTTCTTCTCTTGGTCATCCAGATGCACCATAATTTGGTTGTATCCAAAAAATCCGTCGAGCATTGATATCTTCTGAGATCCCACCACCTTCTGCAGGACGTAATCCAACGTAGGAAGTGGATAATTGTCTTTGAGAGACACCCTATTTAGATAACGAAAATCTACACAAAATATTATGTTGGCCCTCGACCAAGTTTTGGATAACCTTGGTCATGTTTTACCATTTTTGGGACTTCAACAGGCTGGTTGAATACGGAGCACCCAGGCGAAGCAGAGATCGCAGGATCTCGCCCCCTTTTGGGGGATTTTTTGGGATTAGGGTTTATGTAATGGGTACGGGATGTCGTCCCATAGGTTTACCCATGTTTAGGCCCCATTTGTAATGTATAAATAGATATCTAGGCGATGTAGGAAAAGATAGACCTTGTATAATCGACTTAGTGTGGATCTAGAGGCTTTGTGCATACTATGTGTTAAGACTTGTAGAGTTAAGTGCAAGTGATTGTAAGAAGATTGTGTGTAGATTGTGTAAGAAGGCTTTGTGTTGTGACCTAACTCGGGGAAGGAGGATCTTGCGAGGTGAGTGTAGATCTCCTATCCTATGCAGAGTTGGTTTTGTGGATCTGTGCATGTAATAATATTAAAAGAATATAATAAAGAAGAAGAAGAGTTGGTGGGTGTAGACCCACACCGGGGTGAACCACGTACATCCTATGTTGTAATTGCTTTGTGCTATTGATGTGATTTATGCTTAATGTTCAATCTTTATGTATGTTAGATGCATATGATGTAGTATCTTAGTTCTTAATAACATGAATGAATGCTAGATCTGTTGATTCTATGTGCTAAATGGTTAGATACGCTTAGATTTTGTTGAATACTGCGTTGTTATGTAATTAGGGATTTTAACCTGCGATGTGAATAAGGGTAAAATCTAATGAATGCTAACTGCTAAGTACTCTATTAAGTACTGTTATCACACATCTATGTCCTAGCTAGGTTGTAGACACTTGAGTCCTACAACCCCCCCTTCCTCTACCTTAAGTGAGACTTCATCTTCTTTGCAGGTGTTTCCGAAAGGGTTGTTAGTTAGTGTTTTGTTGTTGTGTTGTTGAAGCGTTGAACCCTAGGTTTGACCTCATGCCAACAAATGGTTTCGTTGTCAGGACCTGAAACTGTGATTGCTAGGAAATGAGGAAAAGAGAAAGCTCTTTGTGTAGATCTATTGTTTTGGTGCAAAGTATTCTACTTAACCTATGAAGCTTTATGCTAAGAAGTGAATCGGATCTGAAGAAAAGAGGTAAGATATTAAATCTTGGTGCTCTGATAAAGGTAAGATAAGTGGAATTTTTTTTTTCGAAAGAATGGATCTAGGTATATTTGATAGATTTTGTCCTAGTCTGAAAACTAGGGCACAACTAGAAGAAAGAAGATGTGATATGAATATATCTGATAGAAGTAGTGAAAGATATGTTATTCATATGCATAGAAATAGTTGTTGGACTAACAAGTGGATGTAGGATCCTAGAAATAATTTTTTGTAGGTCCATCACTGTGATCCTAGTGCGCAAAACAAGAAAGGTTGGGGATCATTTAAGAGAAAGAGGGCATTGACTCTTTGTTATCATTGCAGAAGACTGAGCCATCTTGCTAAGGAATTCCCTGGTAAAGGTCCTATTTTCCTTTGTTGTAAGGCTACTAGACATGAAATTTTAGATTTCCCTAGAATGATTGCTAAAGTTGAGAAGATGAACATGAGACAAGAAAACCATGAGAAAGGTCAAGAGACTAAGGATATGATAGAACCCCAGAAAGAATAAGAGACTATATTATTATAGGTGAGAGAAACAATGAATGATCACAGAGACATTAGTTTATCAGAGATCTTAAAAGAGAAAGAGTGCATAGAAACAAGAATAGGAGACTTCGACATAGACTGTGTATTGGATGCAGAAACACAGGTGAACATTATGCCAGAAAGTACTTGGGAAATTTTGGGAAAGCCTGATATGATTCCTTCATTGGGAGGAATAGGATTGTTTAAAAGAAAGATGATAAACCTATGTGGAAGACTTACTCATGTACCTATGAGTGCTCATGGAACATTGACAAAAGTAGAATTCGAGGTCATTAAGTTTGTTGAGAACAACGCCCCTTTTGCACTTTTGTTAGAAATGACTTGGATAGAGAGAGATCATATCCGAAGGAGAGAAAAAGAGGAAGCTATAGAACATAAAAAGAAATAATTAAGGGATTTCATGGATAGGAGAATTACACGCTTACTAGAAGAACATGAGGACAATTCGAAGCAACTAAGGGCCAGAGATCTAGTTGTCGAAGTTGAACGAACTTATCCATGTAGGAGAGTAGAGCACCTACTCCGAAATCAGTAAAAGAAAAAGTATTACCCTCTAGCCCTGTGAAAGATCCTCAACAGTGCAAAGTTTCTATACTAAGAGAAGATTAAAACAAGAATGGAAAGAGGAATCTAGAGATGCAGATCACAGGGAAGAAAGCAAGAAATCTCAGTAAGAAGAAAGAAAAGATAGAAAAATTGTAGGAGATTCTAGAGAGGACTTCGCAGAAGGAAGGTTTGCAAAACTTGAACCTCGTCGGAAGAGAAGAACAACACCGACTGGAACTTTGCCATGTCGAATCAGTATGACCGTTGGAGGCGTCCCAGCCATGAGAATGATGCTCTAGAATGGACACAAACACATTTATTGTTGGAAATATCACCATTGGACCATTAGGAGCACTCCATAATGGATGGAATTGTATTGATTAAGGCATTCCTGTCCGTTGGAGGAATCTGTTACGATGTTGTTTATTCAACCCATCAAATGTTTCACCGAGGACACTTTTGTGAATTGTGATTATCCGATCCCATAGAGAACTAATTCCTTTTGCGCGATGTTTATTGAGACCTCACCACCCTTTATGCCTACCTTGAGTGTTTTTCCACCTATCTGAGACATTTGATCACAAGCATGTATGTCGAGAGACCTTAGCACAATATAGAAATCTGTTGAAGAGATTTTTATTGACCTCTTGGTGAAGAAGGTCATGTCAGCATGAGCACAGGCCTCATCAACGAGAGGATTGCAAGCCTCCCCAAAGACTGCACGTCGATCTGGGCCATCCCGAACTGCAACAAAGAAACGAAGCAAGCATTGCGACAACTTGGCAAAAGAAAAGATCATACCATCAATCATTCTTGACTATATCCCGCCTCTGGCTGGTTTGGTTAGTCGTGATAGCATCTCGAGAGACTTCGACTATACACTGATCACTGCGTACCTCCTGAAGGGGATACGTCCAGTTGGACTACAATTAGGACAGATTATGATGCTAAAGATCAGTGATTTCAACTTGGGAGACCACAAGAATTATGGAATTCTCACCTCACATAAGTATTTGACAAAGAAAATAGAGAAGAAGTCGAAGATAATCCCCTAGCCGTGGACCATGGACATCACGAGATAAAAAATCCTTAACATGATGAAGATACCACATTTTAACAGATATCAGGAGGTTAACACGTGCGTTAAACTCTTCCTGTCATGCTACCATGGTGGTTACTTATGGTTGGATCCATGCATCACCATATATCTAACGTTGATCCATCATATCCATGGATTGAGCATGCAAGGACCCAACCCTCAGGATTTTTACCCAGGGAAGGCTGCAAATCGCACCCTGGTGCATCACATAAAAGACACTTATGACGATGTAGAGAAGGGGAAGTGGGGCTACAAGGTAGCCTCCATCCAAAATGGTGCAGTGTACCTAGCTTGCTATTTGATCATTGGTAAGCTCATTAGGAAGAATAGACCAACGCAAGTCACAGGGTTTATCGTCGACCTCGCAGGAAAATGTGTTGAAGGAATGAAAATGAATTGGGTGAGCTACTTTGTCAACCAGTTGGAGCAAGATTGTTGTGAAGCATAGGACCAGGGCTACGAGTTTCATTTTAGTTGGTTGTTGTTTCTCATTGCCTTCATCGCTTGGAAGATGCTGAAAGGAGTGACCTTCCCTGAAATTGAGTCATCTGAACCACTGGCCGCAAAGTTCACTACGCTCTAGTATTCGAGCGACATGGAAAAACAACGAAAATCCAATGCGGTGTTCCACACATATTATTTACAGTTGAAGAGGACCATTGAATATTTCCCTTGCATGATGCTGAATACTCTACACAGGTTCAGGCCACTTGTGAAGTTCCACACAAATAGGAATTTCATGTACATCATTATGCGGGGGGACGAACACAAGGAAGAGCTCCAGTCCTATTACAAACTCGCAGAGGAAGATATTGAGGAAACCAAGGAATGGCATGCAGATTTCCTTGTACCGATCTAAGAGACAAAAATCTCTGACCCCGAGCTCATCGGAAGTCCTGTAGTCACTCGAGAAGAGTATGATGGAACCAACAATAACAGAAGTAAGAAGAAGGAAGAAGTATAGGAAATGAACAACGCATCAAAGGAAACGACACTAGATTAACCAGGAGGAGGAGGAGATGACGAAGTAGACTAGGAAGAGAACGAAGGGGAAGAAAACAAAAAGGAACATGGCAAAGTGACACTACCTAAGGATCCCATCACAGAGGTTGAGACATCCAAGAAAAGAAAGGTTTCCCCGAAGAAACCATCATCATGGAAGAAATCATGAGGAAATAAGCCTTAATTAAAGACTGTACTCATGGTGGATGATATTGACCTTATCATTGCAGTTGTATCAGACACCTTGGAGGACATTTTGCAATGAAATGAAGCCAAACAGGAGATGATGTATGAAAGGATCGAGGTGGATATGAAAGGGTTACATCAAGCCCTATACTTGAGCTGTGCAGTGTCTACAGTGCCATAACTGTCATCATAAGGTATAGAAGTAGGAGACAAGCCTGCCCAACTACACAGATTAGAATATGTGATAGAGGCTCTCCTTCATCATGTACAGGAAGAAAAAGAACAAGCCACAAAGGCATTGAAAAAAGGAAAGGAGGAATACCTAGAGTGACATCGAGTCACGAAGCAAGAGAAAGATGACCTCCAAATGAAGTTTGCAGAGGATAGAGAATAGATCTAGAAGGAAAAAGAACAGTTGCTCGTGGAATAGATGGGAGTCAAGTAGGCAGTCAATAGAGCACTTCTCTCTGTGCTAGGCCCCTCACAGATAGAAGAAGACACAATGGAGAATCAAGTGGAGAAGCTCATTGAAGTTATTCGATATCTTCAAGCAATATTGGCAGAGCTGGAATTGCAAGCAGTTCCAAGGACTCCGCAGGAATTGCGAGACCAGAGAGAAGAAACCACCAGGAGCACAGTAAAAAGAATCAAGGCATTGGCCTCAGAATGTAAGATACTCAACAACCATAGTGCACAGACCTATGAGCGCATCACAAAGGACCCAGAACTAAGAGAATTAGAAGAACAACTTCAAGAGGCAAAGAAACAAGCAACGACAGTGCAAGTGCAACTGAAACTTATTTCAGCAGTTGAGAAGATGAAAAGGTCACGGGAACAACGAGTAGTTCAGTAGTAGGTCCATTCCATCCAGAGTAAATTCATGGAAGTGACCGAGAGACTCTATCCGGTACAAGATGAATCCAACACACTTTTTGAGGAGATAGAGGGACAAGGAGCACATCTAGAACAAGTAGTCACCTCGGTGGAACAACGCTTGGAAGGATCGGTCATAGAGAAAGTCATCCAAGAGTTCGTCGAGCAAGAGACTCTAGAGAAGAAGAAAGTTGAGGTAGCTCAAGCCAAGCTCGAGGCCTTCGAAGCAGAGTTGCCCAAGTCAGAGTGACTCAGGACGAGTCACAGGTGAGTGTTGGCGTCCTTTTGGCCCTCGACCAATTTTTGGAGAAACTTGGTCACGTTTGACCATTTTTGGGACTTCAATAGGCTGGTTGAAGATGAAGCGCCTAGGCGAAGCGAAGATCACATGATCTCGCCACCTTTTGCGACATTTTTGGGGATTGGGGTTTATGTAAAAGGTATGGGATGTCGGCCCATGGGTTTACCCATGTTTAGGCCCCATTTGTAATGTATAAATAGATATCTAGGCGATGTAAGAAAATACATACCTAGTAGAATCGACTTAGTGCGGATCTAGAGGCTTTGTGCATACTATGTGTTAAGACTTGCATAGCTAAGTGCAAGTGATTGTAAGAATMTTGTGTGCAGATTGTGTAAGAAGGCTTTGTGTTTTGACCTAACTCRGGGAAGGAGGATCTGGCGAGGWGCGTGCAGATCTCTTGTCCTATGTGGAGTTGGTTTTATGGCTCTATGCATGTAAGAAGATTGAAAGAAGATAATAAATAAGAAGAAGAGTTTGTTGACGTAGCCCCACACTGGGGTGAACCACGTACATCCTGTGTTGTAATTTCTTTGTGCTATTGATGTGATTTATGCTTAGTGATGAATATTTATGTATGTTAGATGCATCTAATGTAGTAACTTAGTTCTTAATAACATGAATGAATTCTATATCTATTGATTCTATGTGCTAAATGGTTAGATATGCTTAGATTTTGTTGAATACTGCGATGTTATGTAATTAGGGATTTTAACCTGTGATGTGAATAAGGGTAAAATCTAATGAATGTTAACTGCTAAGTTCTCTGTTAAGTACTGTGATCATAGATCTATTTCCCAACTAGGTTGTAAACACTTGAGTCCTACAACCCCCCTGCCTCTACCTCAGGTGAGACTTCATCTGTTTTGTAGGTGTTGTTGAAAGGGACGATAGTTAGTGTTTTGTTGGTGTGTTGTTGAAGCGTTGAACCCTAGGTTTGCCTCCGTTCCAACATATTATCTCACCACTTTTCTTCCTGATAGGAACTAGGTTATCCACCCACTTGGAAAATCTTAAGGACACAATAATCTTGACATCAAACAGTTTCCTTACCTCCTTTTCAATCAATGGAAACAACAGAGGGTTGATTCTTCTCAACTTTTTCTTGAAAGGTTTATGATCATCCTTTATGGGAATTACATGTTGAATTACCTTAGTATCATAGACATTTAAATCTTCATAACTCCATGCAAAGACATCAAGGAAGTCCTTCATAAGGCTAATATATCTCTGTTTGATTTTTGAACTGAGCATTTTTTACAGTTTGATGATCTTGGGATCTTCTTGAGTCCCAATGTTGCAATCTTCTATATCCTCATCGTTTGCAGTGATTTTAGGATTTCTGGCTACATCATTGTTGTCAAAAATCCTTTCTAATGGGACTAAGCCTTTGGGAATAATTTTATTTTTCAAGTTCACTATATCTCTTCTAGCAATCTGATTCTCAAAAAGGTCATTATTGTTGAACACAATTGCATCTTCATTCACTTCACAACAACACTCATCATCAATAGTTAAATTAGAAAATTCATCACTCATATGAAGGAATGTTTCTACTTGTTTATCGTCTTCAACTACTTTCCAATATTTAATGTTATCAGGTACTGGTGGCCTATGTTTGAATTCAATTTCATGCTTTTTATTAGGAAAAATTAGAATTTTTAAAACCAAAACTGAAGTAGTCAAAGCATCTGCAATTTGATTTTTCCCCCTAGGAATCACTGAAAATTTGTATTATGAAAACTCTTCAATAAGATCAAGCACTAAATTCCTATATGCTCTCAATATAGGATTCTTAGACTGATATATACCCTTTACCTAGTTAATGACAAGCTCATAATCCCCATGTACAGCTATCCTTCTAGCACCCAATTCTTTTAAAGTCTTCAATCCCAAAATCGACACCTCATATTCGGCCATATTATTGGTACAATCGAAAGAGATCTTGTAAGAATAGAGTTGTGTACCCATATTGGGAGGGTTAGTCCACACACTAGCTCCAACTCCTTCCCTGTTAACAACTTCATCAAAACTCATATTCCACATTTCATCCTATGCACTGTTTTTCTGATCTGTAATTTCGTCTGTTCGATGCTCATTTTTGTCTTTGATAGCCATGAGAATTGTTGGCTTCCCCTCTTCAAAACTCAAGTTATTATAAAAAATAGAGGAACCAACTTTAGTATCAACAAAGTAAATAGGATGATTATTTGGCTGAGTTTTTCTACTCACCATGTACTTGAGAAACACTTCTCTGTACAACCTCCTTTCTTGCCCAAAAGCAGGGATAGTAGCATATGACATATCCATTTGAAAAGTTCCTTTCAACTTTGCAACCCAAGATCTAGATAACAACATGCCAAATTTTAGAGGGATGTCAGCAACTACCACATCCATGATCATATTTTTCAATGGGATTTGAGACAATGATACGACCATATATTTGATTAAACCTAATCATTTCACATTCCTTGATTCAAAAGAGAAAGGATCCTTATAAGGTCTTGTAATGTCTAGGCACAACTCATCTAGGACCACCTTAGGCATCAGATTATGTGATGCTCTTGAATCTAACATGTCATTTTGTAAGGTCATGTCATGAATTTTAAGCCTAACATAGAAAGGAGGAACATCATCAACATCGCCACTCTCTTCCACACGCGAGCCAAATAAGATAGCAGGGTGATCATCTTTTATGTTCAAGGTGTAGGGGGATTCTTCCATTTCTAGCATTTTAATGATTTGATTTCTATATTCTCCATTCTTGATCAACTCATTAAACGAAACATACTTTTTTATTTATCCATTATGCTTTCAAAATTAAAAGGTGACAAAGAATTTTCTACCTCTTTGATGACTGTTTCCTTTCTTGCCTCAGGTATTTTCTTTGGGGGTTCTTCTTTTTATTTTCCTTTCTCCATTACATCCTTTACTGAATTATCTTTCTTCGGTTGTATTGAAGAAATTGTATTTATCTGAAGTTCCCTTGTAGGATTCACCTTTGGAAGATTTGCAGGATACTTTTTACTTCTGAGGTTATACTGCTTCTAAAGCTGCATAATAGAATTGTGGTATCCTGTCCTAAATTCTTCTATTTCAGATGACAACATATCATCATTTTCCTGCATAAAGTTATCATTTGCATCCATAAATTGGTAATGTTCTCCTTTGGTTAAGAACATGTTTGTTTCTGTATCGTCACAACAATGCATATGGTCTTTGATTATTTGATCAAAATATTCATTTGCATAGTTGTTTTCAAAAGGAGGTTTTATTTGTTGATCATGATGATCCATTTGGTCTATTTGCCTAATCTGTCGAACTGGGGCTCTTCTAAAATTTTGATTTCTGGGCTGAATATGAGTTTGATCCATGGTGGCAGGCTTATTTTCCACAAACATCCTTTCCATGAGTCTTTCCATAGTATTCATCATCAAATAAAATTTCTCGTCTGATGATTGAGACATAAAGGGTTGTGCTTCCCCTTGGACCTTCTTCACACTTTTGTTAAGACCATGTTTGATCTTCCTTGATGCCATCAAATTTACGTCTACTTCAATTGCATCGTTCATCATATCATCTAATGTATTGGATATTCTTTCTCTTAACAACAAAGCAAAGTCACTGTCAAAAGAATTAGCATATGGAAGTTGGGAAGCTCTGGGAGGAGGTTTGACTTTTGTGGGAATTGAATTATAAAATTTCATAAATATGGTTGATAAATCTTGAACTGTTTCATTTGGTGATCTTTTTATATTATTGTACTGAGTTAGTAACTGAAGAGGATTGTTTTTATCACCCCACCTGGCAAGATTTTTTTTTTCAAAAGCTGCAAAATTATTAGGGATAATCACTGCAGGAAGAGCTTTGAACCATTTTTTGACCTCACCTGAGAGACTTTGTGAAAACAATCTCATTTTTTCATCCTCATAATCTACCTCTTCTAGGTCGAAAAATTCATTAAACCAATCTAAGTGTTTTTTAGCTGAAGCATTCCTTTCAACATCATATAATTTAATTCTCTGATTATAATTTTGAGGTAAATCATGTAATTTGGAAGGCAAGGCGAGAGGAGCGAATCTGAAGGTTATGAATATAGGAGGAGTTTGAACTGGCTGAATAGTCTGAGTGGAAATTATAGAAACTCGAGGGGGTTGGTTGGTATCAAATATTGTAACTTTTTCTCATCGAAGATGATTTCATTCAAATAAGATTTTGATCTGGATCTGAATAGGGTTTGTTCAAATAATAAATCGAAGTCAAGGTCGTCAATGCTTTTTACCCTGTATTTAGGTAAAGATAGCTTCATGTCTAGGTAATATACTGAGTCCGTTATATTTTCCTTTCTTTTGTGTAGATTTTTTTTAGGATCAGACACAGATGTTGCAGCCTCTGGATCAGGGTTCACTCTAGTGTAAACTTTCTTAGGAGCCAGGATTTATGACTCAGACTACTTTACACTATTGATCTTATTCAATGAATTCACCAGGGTAAAATAAGTTTCAACCAATATAGGTATCTGATTCACTGTTACCCTCAGGAATAAAATCTACAACTTTAGTCATTTTTACTCAGGGAAATGTTTCAATTCCATCCCCAACAGTGACACCAAAATGCTAGCACTTTGTAAATTGTTGGGCTAAAGAAAATGATCTACCAAGGTAACTTACAAACCAACTTTAATACTGGAAGCTATCCTTCCCAAATCTATAGAGGGCTCTCTCTGAGATCTATTCTTTGATAAATGATAACTTTGGACGGACGACTAGATTTAGATGCTTGAGAAAGTTTTTTTTTTTTAAGTTTCTCTGGCAAGGAGGTATAGTACTTTTTGGGCTATGGAGTCAATCCCCTGAAAACAAGAGGAATCAATGACTTGTAGGGGAAGCTTTGAGAGGGAAAATGCTAAATAGGTAATGGTATTTCAGTTTCAATATCATTGTGTATGACGAAAGAAAAGAGAAACATAAAGAAAATTAGAGCACCATTAGAGATGAATTCTGACCTAACTTAGAAGAAAACACAGAGTTTAAATGGTTAAGTCTAAAGACCACGAGATGAATTTTAAACCTTTTAAATATTTCCAATTTAAACGAATGAAAAAGACATGAATTTGCAGGAAACAAGAAGTACATATGAATACAGGATCACAATACATCAAACCACCACCACTAGAATCTTTTCATCGAAAGCTTCAGGACATCTGCATTTATATTTCCATCAGATTCAAAAAATTACATTCAAGAGTGCCATGTCTACACTTTTTTTCCAACCTAGATTATATTAAAAAGATCCAATATATAGAAAACTAACGCCTTCTTGGGCTACTAGGTTTGAACTACTTCCCACTAGAATCCTGGATTCGATTACTCTCCCCCTTGAAAACCTCTTCAACAAAATTTACTAAAAATAGAAACCCAACTGTGTCGAATCATAACATAACCGACATATTTGTTTCAATTATTTGGTCATGAGTAAGATTCGACCATCTGGTTGTGATAAATCAACTTTTTCTTCAAAGTGGTGACGAGTAATCATGTGTATTGCTGGAAAATCTGTCACCTTTGTATAGCAGACTCTGGTTGTTGTTGTCCGATTATTGTCTATAGCATGCACGTGGCGATTTTTTGTAGCGGATGTCCGTTTGTGGTCTCTTGTGCAACTATAAGTAGTAGAAATTATTGGGGACCAAGCATCTACTTCAAAACTTGCATGCATTTCATTAATACCTTCCCTTTTCATCAGGTAAGCTTATAGTGTTTGCGCAACGAATATTCACTATGCAAGTGTTGTGTCTGACTTCTTGTTAATGTAAGAAAGCAGGCTATGTACGGAGAAATATTCCATGCCATGACCCAAAAATACAAAAATGGATCTCCCTTACTCATACTTCTGCAACTCTAGTTAGGGGATTTACCTCGTACTTATCTTCTGCCTCCAACTTCATCTGTAACCTTAAATCTTTGAATGTTTTTCTTAAATACATGTTCTGTTTGTTCAAACTCTTCACCTGTCTCAACAAAACAACATTCCTTTTCATTTTTTATTGAACTCGTTGAGAGATGCACATGCATTATTAATAGCTGGTCTGCACTCTTTGAAATATTCCATGATTTTTTCCTCGGACATCCTCTTTTCCTCCCTAAGCTCAATGATTACATCTTGGGCCTCTGTTGGAACACATATATATTTATAAAACTTTATACTTTAATAGATTTCATTCTCATTCAAATAAAATCAACACGTGCTTGGGTCTCACCATTGATGAAATATTTCACCTAATCGAACGATCCTAAACTCTCAAAAGTCATGGAGCCGCCTACTCATTAAAGATTTAAATCGCTAACGGTTGTTGTCGAAATGTCGGGTTATGGAGTTTCTCGATACATACAGTTCAACATGAAGTAACTCCAAAATACTGATATCTGAAATCATGAAAATGTCTTAAGCATTTAAACCAAATTAATTAAGGATTAAAAAATGATTAACGTTTAATTAATCATATCATGATTTCACGTTTCGGGGATCCTGCCTCGAGAAATTATCAAAGTCTCGATGTTCGAAATCGCGAAATTGTCTTAGGTTAATCACGATTATTTAAAACGATTAAACATGACTAAAATTAACTAATCACATCATGATTTCCCATTTCAAAAGTCATGCCTTGAAATGTTATAGGATATCCTGATATCCGAAACTACGAAATTTACTTAAGATAAGTGTGATTAACAGATACATTAATGATGATTATCTCGTAATTAATTCTTCACTGAATAACGACTCAAATAAATTCAAATTTCATCTGTTCTTTTCCTGAAATTTAATGACATTAATAATTGATTTACGACAATCATTCCAAATGAGATCTTAGACCACCACCTAAATATTATTCATTAAGGAAAGTAAATGCTTCGTCAGTAGAATTATTAGTAAATCAATATAATTAAAGGACGAGGATATTGAATTTCGAATTTCATTGTGCATTTTTACTGAGGAATAAGTTTTCAAGGTAATTAACTTTGTGCATTTCCTGTGACATATAACAGAGTTCTAAGGTCTGATACCATGGCTCCTCAAAAAGAAACTAAAGCGTTGGGTGAAGGATCAAGCCAGAACACAGATATCCTTTCTGACACTTCGCCCAGAAGCATAGATGTCGTTAAATCTTGGACACAAGTATTCAATATTATACAGTATGAATTGGTCAATTTCCCAGACGACTCAGGTGATGATGAGACGGAGGCCCTAGCCACCAAATACAAAATTGTTTCCCAATCAGAGCTACATAAGATAGCGACGAGGCCTAGACTCCTACCTTACAATGATATGATCAGTTGGGTACTAAAGAATGTTCATATCCCGACCAGGACCATATTAAATTCACAAAAGGTCGCAGTTGGGTATTTTCGTCCAGAACATCTATAGGTGATGTACAAATTGTATACAACACCATATTTAATTTACAATGCCAGTTTCCTAGTAGACTTTGAAAAGAAGGAATGTGACCAATATGGAAAAAAACTTCTCGATTTAATTAAGGATTGGCACTCTTTCCCCAAGAATTTCAGAGCTGATTCCCATGGAATATAGACAGTTGTCGCATTAGAACCTCACATAATGTACATAGCAATTATGATGTGTAGACTCTATGGGAAGGAAAACACAACCCATTTCTTTTTACCTTGGGTGCCTATTATGCACATAGTAGCAGAGGGATATTCTTTTGATTGGGCCAAGATATTATCAGACAGTTTGGTTCAAGAGATTACAAAATATCAGTCACTAAAAGACAAGGAGAAACCGACCCAATTTTTCATGTCGGCCTATATCATGGACGTCATCTGTTTTATGACACCTTTTCCTCTGATGGGATGGAGTTGGACCCCAACTAGTGCCGAACCCATACATATTTATCATTCGATACTTTGGGAGGAAAAGGTGAAATAATTTTTCTATGAAATCTGCAACTGGGTGGCGGTGTCGATGCATACCGCTATATATGGCTACCCACCTCCCAGGATTTTTGACAAAATTGTGACAAATCTGGGCAAGATAGCATACTGGTATGTTGAATAACATTTCTCCTATATTAGGGTTTTCGGTTGTTCGTTTCCTCCACATGCTTTGCCTCAATTTTTACTAGATCGATTGGTGTGTCGTGAAGTTGCACATCAAAATGTGCATGCAGGAATTAGTAAGGAGATGAAAGAAGTACAAAAGAAGGTATGTCCCATTTTTCCTGTGCAAATTGGTATGTTTTCTCTGCTAGACTTTGGCCATTCGAAAGTAGAAGCCATGGCCCTAGAATAAATCAAGTTGGTCAATATCAAATTTAAGAATCACGATCTGCAAAAGATCATGGGTAATCACATAGCCCTCTGCAACTTGAAAATATATGAACATGAATATTCTCCTCAAGATGAAATATTCCGAGGAGGAAGGTCCTATCAGGAGGTCTTGAACTGATTTCAAGCTATGGCACCAGATAAATTGCCTGAGTTTTATAAATTCCAAAAACATTGGATAAATAGCCTCTCCAAGTATTGCAAGGGGAAACCCCAAATCCCCAAGCAACACAGCAAACGAAGACCCAAGGGATAGAAATAGGGAGCTATAGTGGATAGGACACCCAAGAAAAATTGGAGGAAATTGAGGCCTTGATAAAGAAAGGAGAAGAAAATACATAGTCCACACAAGGTAAATCAACAACTGACATAGCTAGGAAGCAACCATTCACAGAGATAGGCAATCCTATACAATATTTCATACCTTTATAGTTCAATAGAGGGAATCTGATGGCTGAATTTGTATTTGTAGGAGAACTTACACCTATTTCAACATAAGATATACCTCCTTCATAATTCTTCTTCAGTAAGCAAAGAAGGGCGGTAGTAAGAAGAGAAACACACCAAAGTGTTGGAGCAACTGTCAAGAAAAACATGATTCTATTAGATGGGCAAGCCCTAGAGGAAGAAGACTTCGCTATAGAGGTCACAGGTTCACTGGGAGATTTTGCGACAACAAATGCATTTTCAGTGAGGAACCTGAAAGAGAAGTTGAAGAAAAAATATATGTTGATAATCCAATTGCAAAATCATGTGAAAATGGTGGAAAATAATTTCAAGAGTGAGATCGACAAGGAAATCCAGCAGCTCAAATCCAGTCTTGATGAGATGCAGAAAAAGTCACAGACATGCAATGAATTAGTCAGACAACTTCAAGCAAAGGTAAGCTTAACTGAGAAAGCAATAGTGGATATATCAACTTTCCAAACCCAAACTCTAGAAATACATAAGGAACTGGAATCAACACAGTGAAGCCTTTTCAATAAGGTGGGAGCTATCCAAAATCATTTTTAGGTGGTAAATCAATCCTTAGATAGCATTTGTTTAAAGGAGGGTGAGGCTATCGCCGCTCAGACCAATTTCCAAGAAGCAGTTGTATCATTTGCAAGAGAAGGAGTATCTATGGTTTCCAGGTTTTCTGTTTCAGAGTAAATAAGAGGCGATATAATATTGAAGACCTGGGAAACTAACATAGCTGAAAGTAAAATAATTGATAAATAAGTGAAGGAGGGTTGTGAAGAAGATTTTCATTCACTTGAAAAAGTGTCATTAGGCCTCTCAAAAGATAGTATTTCTAAAGTACTAGGACAAGTTGATATAGCGAAGCATCAACTTGACATTAAGAAAAACATGGAAGAGGATCAAGCTGAAATCTTACAAATAAAGAAGATTGATATTACTTAGATAAATAGATGGCTAGTGAAGCCCAGTTTGCAACTACAATCTATAGCTTCAGAAGATACGAGAATGGAAAATAAATTTCCTCAATTAGAAAATAAATTATATGCTTTTGAGGCAAATGACTTAACAGAATCCTCCAAGTTGGTGGTACAATTTGTGAGCAAATGTGTTAAATGTATCGAGCAAGGAAAAGGCAACACCTCCAAGAACCAATGAGGTAATCTATATAGATCGTCTATACAGATAATGATTAGAGACTATTTGTTTATGAGCTAGACAACAGGAAAGAAAAATGCCTCTGCCAACATGATGAAGCATTTCAGATTTCACATTTTGTAACCTTTACTATTTTAGAAATAAGGAGAATTCCAACCGTTTAGGGTTGAGAACTTTTTGTATAAATACATATTTATAAGAATTAACAAGGGCTGATTCTTGCCATATTGTAACTAAGAAAACTCATCCTTTGTGATTATTAATACAAGCACAGACATGGATTCCAAATTTTGTGCAGTTTGAGTTATGTGCTCTTCTTTTATTTCATATTTCTAGTTTTCTTTATGTTACTCCTTGATAAGTGAATGATTGCAATTTAGTATAACATCTACTGTAATCATATTTAATTTAGTTATTTGATAAGCAAGCAGTTTTTCCTCTATATTTTCTATCAGCAAATACAAGACCTGCAAGCTACTTGGATCACTATATCATATATCCTTCCAGGAGTGCATTCCACACTTTCTTCTACTATAAACAAGGTAATATTCTTATGTCATTGATGCCTTAGTTTGTTTAATAGTTTTGTAATTTTCTCCATCACCACTCAATTTGATTAATTGACTCAAACGGTGAAACACAACCTCTGTTCTGTTCAGCTATTAATTTCATTTGAGGATTTAAATTCTTACACAACTAATGGAAGAAAAATCACTCTTAAAACAAAAAATTCCTTAAATTCCTGATGCCTAACATTATTCTTTGATCCTTAAGTTTAATCTCAGGAACAACATCTTTTTGGCGCCGTTGTCAGGGATGGAGAAACGAAGTTGTTTTTCCCTGGGAGAACGACATCGTAAGTTTATCTTTGATAGTGAACAAAGATTGAATACAATATTAAGGATAATTTAAATTTTCACTTGGTGAATCCACCACTATTAAGATGGCATTCAGTCAAAGGAATACCAGAAAAAAACCCGACTATAAGTATACCACATTTGTATCTGAGCCTAATTTTTTTTTTAAACCAAGGGGGTACCTCAAGAAGACCACTGCATCCACAAGTGAGGTTTACCAACCCAAACCCACATAGTCTAATGCTAAGGTTCCACCTGAACAATTAACTCCGCAAGAAGGTTCCACGATAGAATTGAAGCCGAAATAATAAACCCCGAGTTGGTTTTACCTGAGATAAAGACCGAAGCCGATTCAATTTCATCCTTTACTAATAAAGGAAAAATATCCATATCGATACCTTCTTTGATTGATATTCCATCAGTCCCCGAAATAATGTTTTTATCTTCCCGAAGTTTTGAAGAATACATCTTACACTCTGATTCGACTCCTGTTGGATCTCTCATTTATATATCTTGTAAGTCTGAAGAACCTAGTCCTCATCTCTCTTTTCCCCCCTTTTTCAATTTTCTAGCTCTTGACGATCAGTTCCCAGAACCCCTTTCTCTTCATCCCGAAGTAGTCGGAAGGTCACTACACATATTTGAAAACCCTCTCTACAATCTCGAAGTTTCATCCCCTATATTATCAATGGTTGTTGTCGGAGGAGGTGGTGCCATAGGTGGCAGAGGTGGAGAAGGATTTGGTGCTGGAGGAGGAGGAGGAGGTGGTCAAGGACCACCCCCACCTCCTATAATTTTCTCTAAAGTAGMTTCTAGGAACACTCATTTAGTCCTCCTAGTTCCCCTCCACGATTTACCYGAAAACTACATGAAAAACCTACCAAAGTTCASATGAGAGAAAGACTTAACGACCACTGAAMAYACAATTTTTTTCGATCAATTCACCGATATCCTTGGCCTTGAGAACGAGGATGTTTATTCAAGGATCCTAGTTCAAACTTTCRAAGGACAGGTGAGAACCTGGTTYCGAGGGTTTTCGACAGGTTCTATAAGAACATATGACGAGTTAGAAAATGCCTTTCTTAGACAATGGGGAGAGAGGAAAGATCACCTTTATTATCTAAACGAGTTCAAAGATTTAAGAAATAAAAATTCAGAGATAGTTCTCGAATTCACTCAGAGATTTAATAAACTATATAATAAAATTTGGCTGAGGTTAAACCTTCCCAACCTGCAGCAAAAGTGACTTTCGTCGGGGATTTTGATCCTGGCTTTGCCTTACTGTTGAGGGAAAGGAGATCTGCAAACCTCACAAGAATTCAGGACGATTCTATAGAAATAGAATCAAATATGATGGCATTGGGAAAGTTGAAAGATAAATATGAAACGAGAAATAAAGAAACCAGACGATTCAGAAAACAAGCATGACCCTCTGGATTTGGGAGGTCTGCGGAAAACAAAATGAATGATATGGAAAAAATAATTAAAGAATTATCAAACAAAATCTCGAGGGTGGAACTGGAACAATATAAAATGGATCAGTTCGCTAGAAAATATTTCAGAAGAAATCCTAATCCTCAAACGCAACAAAGACAAATAAAAAATGAAGATCAAAATATTCAGACCCCCTTTAAAAACGAAAATTTTATAGGAGGAGATGACATGCGAAACTTTGAGGGGTTAGAAGAAGACATGAATAATCTTAGCGATGACCATCAAGAACCTCATTTGAAGAGAAAATATTATGAAAGGTCTTTAGGCACATAATACATGTTTAATGATGATAGCATAAATATTACAGAAGATTCTGCTTATCAAGGAATCGTCGAAAATATAATGGCCAGGCTTCCACAGAAGTATAATTTAAGGCCTAGAGATAGAAATGTCACAACTGCCCAACTAAAGAAGATCTTGACGAGAAGTAAAGTGAGTGAGGCAACTCAATCAACAGTTGAAACACAGACTGCCAATACAAAAGAAGTGGAAATTGTGACTGTCAAAACAAAGACAGTCGAAACGAAATTAGAAAAAATAATAAATAATAAATCAGAAAAAATAAATCAGAAAAAAGGGAGATAGAGATCCCAACCAGAGAAGATGAAAAGACAATGGGGAGTTTCGATCTAGAAAATGAAATTAATAAAATCAATATCCCTGTACCTCTGGTTGAACTAGAAAAAAACCCTACATATGGAAAATAGATTAAAATTATACATTTTTCGGATATTGAAAGTCATGCAGATGTTATAAATTTAGAAGATAATAAACCGACTATAATGTTTGGTCCACATTTTGAAAATTCCATAGATTTTGTCGCTCCTTTCTACATCACGCTGACTGTACATGATCATCTGCTCCATAATTGTATGTTAGATTCTGGATCCTCCCACAATGTAATTTCCAAAGCTATAATGGAAAAACTAGGCTTTGAAATTACCAGACCGTACAAAGATCTGTATTCTTTTGATTCGAGAAAAGTTAAATGTATGGGTATGATTAAAGACTTAGTGGTTAATATTGCACAGATTCCTGTAAAACGTATTCCGATGGATGTGGTTGTTGCTTATATCCCTACAAAGTATGGAATGTTGTTATCTAGGTCTTAGGGTGCCAAACTTGGAGGATCCCTTCAACTCGACATGATGTACGCTACAATCTTGATCTTCGACAGAAAGTTCACTCACCTGTACAGAGAAACACGGTTGGAATATACTGTAAGTGACCCGCATAATCCAAACAATTACCTTGTTTATGTCACCGATTAGGATTTATGAAACTTTATATTATCTCTCGATGATGATTTAGATGAATGTATATAATAAAATTGTATAGAAAAAAGAAAAAATAGAAAAGACAAAAAAAAATGTAAATAATGTTGGAGTTTGGAAAATGTATTTCGATGGTGCTTCGTCTTGTGAAGGAGTAGGATCTGGAGCATTGTTTGTGGCACCCACATACAATTTCATTATTCCATTTTCCTACAGTTTACAGTGGGACATCAATTATACCAATAATGTATGTGAATACAAAGCCCTGGTGTTTATGGATAAATTCAAGTACGCTTTGTACTTGAAAGACACTCAAGGGTACTTGGGCTTACGGGTTGTTTGGGTGATCTTGACATCATCAACACTCCCAGCACGATTAACAGTAACTGGTTGTTTTCCAACATGTTTGACAGTGGTTGGATGTTTATATCCTTGCTTATTATTCTTCTTCTTATTCTTTCGTTTCTTCTTCATCTTATTCACCGAGTTACTAGGTTCAGAACTTTCACTTGACGAAGAAGAGGGAACGGAAGGCGACCTTGCAAATGA
>SNQJ01S0232684.1:0-14098 GCA_010110895.2 Picea sitchensis | reverse complement strand
GCTCCCACCATACTTACCACTTTCCATCTTTCTCCCGCTCATCCATCCCATTACACTGGTCTGGGCATTGGGTTGGCCAAATATTTAAGGGTTGTACCTTACCTTGTGGGAAGAAGGGGCTAAAGGCCCAGAGGGTAAAAGCAATTGGCAAAAGATAAAAGCCTAAAAATGAAACCTCGAGATGCTTCGCCTAGGGATCCCCAAGAAAGCAGTAAAAGGCTTCTCAGCAAGAAACAGAGGGACCCATAAAAAATAATAAAACAAGACCTAGTCAGAGGATAGGGGGTCTCATCACGAGCCAACCTATCAGGTCCATGGGCATCTAGCGGTATGACACTACTAGCAGCTGGTTACCACACCAGGGTAGTGGCTCTTGGTGGCATAACCAAGAGAAAGGGGGTCTCATCATGAGCCAACCTTCTCATTTTTGTGAAGTGCTTGCGGGTAACATTGCCACCACTGGTCACCATGCCAAGGCAGTGTCCCTTGATTAGCTTCTTGAAAGAAAAAACAATAAGAAAAAGACAAAGGGCATGAATGGGCTTGGAAACATTTGCATCCATGATAGGTGCAACTCACCCTCTACAGAGGCACCCACAGGTAAGCCATGCATTTCCCTGCTATCATTGCACCCCTTGCCCAGACATCCTTTATCCACCTCATCCACTCACATGGCTTGGATTTGATTTCTCTCGGAAACATACCACATCCAGTGAGCTTTAGCCCAATAGGACGCCCTGTCACTTCCTCCAAACTTGGCTTGCAGATTAGTATAATGTCTTTGAGCACTTGTCTGGGTAAAAGGGGTTTTATGCACATGTTTAATAAAATTGATGATTAGATGTGATTGACATTGCTATGATCCCTGTGACTTATGAGCCCATGGAGGGCGTATTTGTTGATGTTTCAGGACCATACCCGATAGCAGGTACCCAGATGGACAGGTACACATGGGGAGATGATTAGTTCGGACCTCCATGGGGCTGAAAGCCCACCAGATGGATGTTGAGACCCCAGTAGGGGGCAGAGACAGATAAGAGGGTTTGCACCGGAGAAGAGGAGGACGTTCCACCAGAGGCAACTTAGCAGGCATGTACCTAGAGGGGTTGTGCCCTTTCCACCAGGACGTTGGCCTTGGAAGGCCCATGACGTCACCCAAGACACTCATGATGTCATCCAATGCTTATGGAGGTTTTGGGAGGCAGTTGTGGTAGTTGTGGCACGTGTGGCAGCTTCCGGAGGCCCAAGGGGGCCTAACGTTTTGGTCCAGGAAGCCAACATTGCCCTAAAAGGGGCTAAAGTCACCCTAAAAGGGCATGACGTCTTCATTTATGCTTGATTTAGGGTTTTATCACGACATTTAATGTAAAACAGTATTATTATGTATTTTTGGCCTTGTCGGCCTTTTGTGACCTAAAATTTAATTAAGGTCATTGGTATGGTATAACTAAGAGAGCTAAAACTCTCTTTTATTCATCATCTTTCACTCACACTTGTGTGAGGTCTGAAATTTGCGTCCTCCTTTAGGGTTTTTGGCTGAAATACTAGTGCGCACTTGTTGAAGGAGGTTCTTTTTGGTGATTTTTGGCATTTTTCTTGGTGGAAGGTTTACAACTAGGGTTTGGCTTGATGAATGCATGGTAAATGTAAGTGAATTTCCGCAATCCTTCCATTACTTGAATGGTTATAGTATTTTACTTGCATTTTGTTAATGAAATTGCTGGAATAAACCCTAGGAAATAAGCACATGTTGGTGTCCTTATTTTAATTCCCTACTAGGTTATGCCAAGGACCCTTTTGTGCCAGGAACATCACGGTTTTGGGTGTCTTTTTTAAACTTTTCTGGTTGTGGTATTTTGTCAAACACTTTTCTTATAGTTACGCTTAGGGTTTTACTGATGTGTTTATATGTGTGTTTGCAACAATAAACAAGAAGATACAATCATGGAACATACCTCAACCATATGCAAGACCAACAATATGATAGATAAGCCCAAAACACTGCAGATCTGATCTTTATTTCATAAATAGAAGCAAGAACCTGATAAAATAAGATGCCAATCTGGAATGCACATCAGATGGCTCCAATAAAGACAATAGAAGATAGGAGCTGCTACAAGATGCTCCAATAGAAGATGCCACAAGCCTCCAAAGGCTGGATATCCACTGAAGATCGATGTAGGGGTAGATCTGTGTCGTAAGAAATGCTAAACCCTCAAGATGGAAGATGCCACGTCTTGCTCAACCATATGCAAGACCAACAATATGATAGATAAGCCCAAAACACTGCAGATCTGATCTTTATTTCATAAATAGAAGCAAGAACCTGATACAATAAGATGCCAATCTAGAATGCACATCAGATGGCTCCAATAAAGACAATAGAAGATAGGAGCTGCTACAAAATGCTCCAATAGAAGATGCCACAAGCCTCCAAAGGCTGGATATCCACTGAAGATCGATGCAGGAGTAGATCTGGGCCGTAAGAAATGCTAAACCCTCAAGCTGGAAGATGCCACGTCCTGCTGAAACCCTGAAGACCCTCAATAATTCGGCCCTACTGTCAAACACCTCCAAATGCTATGTTGAAGATGCCGAACTGTAGATCGAGATGAGTAGAATCCCCTCCTGAAATCTCAGACCGGAACACCAAGGGAAACTCCTCCAAATGTTGAATCCTCCAATGGAGCCGCGCCCTCCTAAAATTGCCAAACCCTAGAATTTCGCCCCTGATGAAGGAGGCCTCCAACTCCTGAGTAAGTCTGCCCACCTCTAACTCCTGCTCCCTCAGAGCCTCATGATACATCTCACCAATCCGCAATAGGTAATCCCTGTCAGTCAACAACTGCTGGTAGTCGGTCCTCATCACAGATACCCTCTCCCTGAGAGTATGAAAATCATCCATGGAAAATCCCTCATCTAGACTACCATGTGCCACTGATGCTCTCCAACAGTAATCTGCCATCAATGCTTGCATGTCATCACTGCGCCTGGTGGCTGCCATGATCATATCCTCACAGACTCTCAACTATGCTGCTAAGTGGTGTGACTCCTGATCATAGTCATGCTGAGGTGCCATCTCATACCCCTCACTGCTAGTGTCAGTCCGGCTAGTGTCAACTCTGGAATCCCCAAAAACACTCTCTGCATAAGATAACGTGCTGAACTGCCCACTATCTACTGTGTTGTTGGGTCCTCTTGTATGCCATTGCATCCCATCACTAGATGCTATCTCCCTCTGAATCACACTGTATCCTGTATGAGCAGCCGTATCCTCCTGTGCACTCACCTTGCTACTATCATCTCTGCCTGGATCCCATATAGATGTGTCCAAACACGTGCTATGGTCATCCCGACTAATAAGGAGTGCATTCTCATCACTGTAGGTCGATCCTGGAAGTAAGTGCTCCCTCAACCTGTCAGTCTCCACAATCTGCTCAACTAATGGAGTCTCCAAAAGCTGTGACTCAATCTCCTCATGCTGATCTGTATGTGTAAGGTCAACTGTATGTACGTCCCGTTCCTCCTCTTGGATTAGTGGATCTACATGTCCATGGGGTACATCCCTCACACAAGGCTCCTCCATCATATCTGGCATACTACTAATATCCTCATGTGATGTGGCTATCTTAGGTGCCTGAAAGGATGACAAATGTGTCACGTCCCTCATAGGGAGCTCATCAGATCTAGGTGCTAACACGTGCAAAACCCCACTAATGTCTCCACTCTGCTGAGGTGTAGGGTCATCAACACCATGTGATATGTTAAAGCATAAGTGCTAACATCTTGTCCATCCCACTGCTCCTCCAATGTGCAAGGGTCACTATCCTCCTCAAGCGTGCCAGAATCACCAGCCTTTGTGCAAGAGTCACTATCACTAGCTTCTGTGCAAGAGTCACTAACATCATCAGACTTCCCCAGATCAACATCTATCACTACATCCTCACACACCTCACCATCCCTGTCATAGTGTGCTTCAATAATGTGCTTCTGATCCTTACCACTACACCTATGATCTGGTTCCCAAGGCACCTTGCAACTGTAGCAAAGTTGCATGCTCCTAATGGGTGTGGGGTTACTCTGTTCTTCCAACCATCTAGCTGCTGCTCTTCTCTTTTTATCTGCTACGATGATCCCATGTAAAATATCCTCTTCGCTCCAACTGGGATTTCTTAAGGCTGCATACTGTGGAAATGTTATTTGAGCCCTAGTTTCCTTGCTAAGGCCGGAATATATTTTCTCCAAGCATGTTATCTCAAAGCATATCTCATCCATCTCTCCTTATGGCTCTGTATGCATGTGCTAATTCCCACTGGCTGGCAGGAATCTAAGCTCTGATACCACTGTAATGTTCCCAAGCCATTATGCCAGGAACATCACGGTTTTGGGTGTCTTTTTAAAACTTTTCTGGTTGTGGTATTTTGTCAAACACTTTGCTTATAGTTACGCTTAGGGTTTTACTGATGTGTTTATATGTGTGTTTGCAGCAATAAACAAGAAGATACAATCATGGAACATACCTCAACCATATGCAAGACCAACAATATGATAGATAAAGCCAAAACACTGCAGATCTGATCTTTATTTCATAAATAGAAGCAAGAACTTGATACAATAAGATGCCAATCTGGAATGCACATCAGATGGCTTCAATAAAGACAATAGAAGATAGGAGCTGCTACAAAATGCTCCAATAGAAGATGCCACAAGCCTCCAAAGGCTGGATATCCACTGAAGATCGATGTAGGAGTAGATCTGGGCCGTAAGAAATGCTAAACCCTCAAGCTGGAAGATGCCACGTCCTGCTCAACCATATGCAAGACCAACAATATGATAGATAAGCCCAAAACACTGCAGATCTGATCTTTATTTCATAAATAGAAGCAAGAACCTGATATAATAAGATGCCAATCTGGAATGCACATCAGATGGCTCCAATAAAGACAATAGAAGATAGGAGCTGCTACAAAATGCTCCAATAGAAGATGCCACAAGCCTCCAAATGCTGGATATCCACTGAAGATCGATGCAAGAGTAGATCTGGGCCGTAAGAAATGCTAAACCCTCAAGCTGGAAGATGCCACGTCCTGCTGAAACCCTGAAGACCCTCAATAATTTGGCGCTACTGTCAAAGACCTCCAAATGCTATGTTGAAGATGCCGAACTGTAGATCGAGATGAGTAGAATCCCCTCTTGAAATCTCAGACCGAAACACCAAGGGAAACTCCTCCAAATGTTGAATCCTCCAATGGAGCTGCGCGCTCCTAAAATTGCCAAAGCCTAGAATTTCGACCCTGATGAAGGAGGCCTCCAAATGTCCAGAAACTTGCTAGAAAGATAGATCGGGACACTGCAAGTCACTAGGTGAAGTCTCAGGGTCAGATCTGATGTATAAACTCCTCAAACGGAATAGATTTGAATCTCAAAATTGCCCTCCTTCTCTCCAATTCGTCCAATGCATCCAATAACCCAAATGGCCCATGAAACTCATCCGGAATGCACTAGATCCAACTGCCAAGCCTCTGCAATGAAAACCCAGGTGCTAGAATCTGCCGAAGCCCTTCCAATCCCTTGGAACAAGCTTCCCTCAAAGAATGGTGCGACCCCCTTGCTGGAAACCCCCCAATGGTGTGCCCCCCTTGCTGGAAACCCCCCAATGGTGCGCCCCCCTTCTCTTCCTGTCCCTGTGGTTGGTGTAGAACCCTCCTGCACTGATGTAGATCCGAACTAGAATGGTGTGGAGGAGTATTGCATCCTCGAGACCAAGCTCAGGACAAGCTAGGTGGAATCTTTCACCACCGAATCATCCTCTAGGGTTTGTTAAGTCAAAACCCTCAAAACCCCCAAGAGATGGGCCCTTTAACTAGAAGCCAGATATCAAAATGATAGACATACATGAATGAATGAATAGAGGCCCTTTCCTTTCCTTTATACTTCCTACTCACTTTGTCCCTCCAAAGTGACTTTAATTTTATTAATATTTAATTAATTAATTAAATCACTTTAATTAATTAATTAAATCACTTTAATTAATTAATTAACCTTTTTACCTCTGAAAAGCACCTTATCTCTCCTTGTGGCTTCCCTGGCCACTGTAAGTCACTTCTCACCATCCAATCCTGTAGTGTTGCTCCTCTCGATTCCAATAAGCTATTACACTGAGAGGTTCCTCCTAGTAATGTGCCCAAAATGACCTCTTCAGTGAATTTAATTAACTTATAGCTCAAAATACTCAAAATCATGGAAATCGTCGGAATGCAACGAAACCAAAGCCAACCTGTGCAGAATTGATCATAATGATGAAATGGGATGAGCGATGCAAGTCGAACCCCAAAATGCCTCTCAATAATCCTTGTACTCGCTATACATCTGGCTACTCTAGTCATCATCAACCTCTGCAATGTAACGATGTCCCAAAGTGTGGACATTCCATATGCCAAGGAGCCTTTTGTGTTGGAGACATTGCTAGTTTCTTGCCATTGCAACACCCTATCTCTTGTTTTCCATCCAAGACGATTTTACCTTGTCATTGAGCTAAAGAAGGAGGAAAGCGTGCTAAGGCCTAGGGTTGCCTACACCTTAGTAAGCCGTTTTCCCCTAGGGTTTGATGGTTGAAGCCTTGGCTTACCAACAGTTCACCATCAAATTCTCTTGTCTTTAGCCCTACTATTATCATATTGTTCCTTCAACTATTGCTGCTACTTGTTGACTCCATTTGCCCTATGAATGCACTAGTCTAAGACCTTTTACTTGAGTGTTTTGATCACAACCTCCAAAATCTTTGAACAACTACTAATACCTTCTAACCCTAACCTACTTACTCTATTGCTGCCTTTATCCATTTGATTTATAGTTATACTTTGCAACAATTTAGCCTCTTTAAGCAATTGAAACATTGGCTAATGCATAGTGGTCTTTGCCTCTAAATGAATGTTGGTATTGTAACATTGATCATAAATTGTTCTTGTTCATTTTGAAGCCTCTTAAAGGCATTTATTGTGAAGTGACATATTGTGATCATTGCTGCTATACATCGTTGATTTGCTTCATCAATATTTTCAGTCAATTGCTTTATTTCAAAAAGTCTCCAATTATATGAAGTACCAACCAGCAAGTGATCTTGCAAATATATAGTTTCTTGTTGCTTTGTTCTGGGCAGGTACATTTCTGGTTATTGTTATCTTTATTGACTGTTTAGTCGGACTTTCTGATCGGTGGTGATTTGTGAGGGGGGAAACTTTTACCTTAGCCTTTACCCTTTGCCTTCTCAAAACCCCAGGTCACCGGGGACGTCTCCCCTGGGCCTACCACCCTAAATAGAAAGAGTTATCCTATTGAGGTGACAGTGATAGGATAGTCTCCAGTTACGCCAGTTTGCCTTTCTTTTACCTTTCCTTTAGTTCCAAGTACAAATTGTGCGATAACAAAATGCAACTTTCTTTGGCCTTTGCTTTGTCTTAGACTTTGGTCATCCATGCACCAAAACTTACACAAATAAATTACCTCATTCTCCAAAGCTTGGAGCTAGCTTTCTCACAAGTTCTTTCATTCCAAAATTTCCTAAGTTGCAAATGGAGAGAGAAAACCCTTGTATAGGTTTTAGCTCAACTCTCTTATATAATAAAATAGTATTTATTTTCCTAGATCCACTTTTCTCTCCAAGGAATACAATAAAACAAGATTCTCAACGACTTGCTTACTAAAAGTAGCAAGAAGTTTGTTGAGATCTCAACTTCCTCCAATAAAATATTCTAGGAAAACAAAAATAATATTATCTTCATCCAACTATCTCTAACAACCAAGTCAACAATGGTAGAATAATAGAGTTAGTTGCAACTATGTCTAAAAGTAGATCCAAGGGATGAGGGCACTTTTTTGGTTTGAGGATAGACCAAATCTAGGCTTCCAAAAATAACATAGTAGACCTTATCCACATGAGTGCCCTCATAGATATGTATCCAATGTGTGAGCTAGCATGAAGTGAGTGGGATGTGTGTTATAAATTATAATAGCCTCCATATGTGGACAAGTTGATCCATGTGCAAGAATAAGTCATCATGGTACGTGTATCATGATCCCAAGGTAGAAATTCTCTAAACATGTGGGTGCCCTCCAGATATAGCATAGGAACATGTTCAAGGAGACCTCAACAAGTGTATAGATGCATCAAATGGTGGAGCACTCAAGTAAAGCATGCCAAATCATTAAGCTCAAAAGATGTGCAAATAGACCCTCCAAGTGGCACATGTGGCTCCAAGTCAAACCCTAAGATGCTAGAAACTATGAAGATGTGGAGTGCTCCTCAAAATGAAGTGTCTATTCTCTAGAATATCTCGATAGGACCTCATTAGACACTCAAATCCTCAGAGCACTCTTTCCAAAAGGTGCCATGTCAACCATCATCCTCCATGTGCTAAAAACCCCTATAGGCTGGACCAAGTCTTGGAAACCCATGATGTGGTAGGGCACTCTACAAGAACAAGTGTCTGTCTTGTCAAGTATCATCATGAGGTCACAATAGACACAAAAAACTCTAGGTCACCCTCATCCAAGGTGTGACATCATCAATCCTCCTCCAACATGATGAAAAATGACCTGAAAATGGTGACAAGTGTTGGAAGTCCAATGAAGAGTGGAGCGCTCCCCAAAATCCAGTGTCGATCTCATCAAATATGACCATAGGAGAAAAATAGACACAAGATCCTAGGGCAATCTGTCCCATCAATGTGATTCATCAACCATGCCCAAATGCTGCCCTCAAACCCTAGGATGCTGGAAATGTGCCAAGGAAGTGGGCGATTTGTAAGGAGAGTTGTCTATCGTGTCAAATATCACCGTAGGAGTACAATAGACACTCCAGGAGCTAGGGTTCTCTATCGCATACTCATATCTCATCATGCCATCATCAAATCCCCCAGGGCGCTACAAGGTCAGCAAGGAGATGGGTGCTCCATAAGTTGTCTATCTCAACAAATATCCTCATAGTAATGCAATAGACATCTAAAGATCAAGAGTGCTCCCCTAGAAGAGAAAGAACCAACACATCATCCCAAATCCCTTGGGGGTCATGGTAAGGAGGTGAGTGTTCCATGGAATCCATTGTCTATTTCATTAAGCACCATTATGTAAAGTACTGAAGCACTCCTCCATAGAATCATAAACCATACCACCCCAATAATGCAATAAGTAACACCATGAAAAACTAACACCACATGTGAGTTGATCATATCACCAACCATCAACACCAAGGCACATGCCACACCTCCATTATGGATGGAACCATGAAGCACAATCATCAAGTGAGCTAATCCATGCAACATGAAGTACAAAATGTGACACTAAGGAGCATATCATCCAAGCATCATGGGGTGATAGAACATATATCAAGGAAATCCACCACATAAGCTAAGGAAAGTGACCAAGACTACCAAGGGCAGCAACCACATGATCCATCAAGGAGGACACTATGCTCATCCATCCTCAAGCAATATCATTGAAGATCACCCCAAGAAGGACTATTCTCAAGCAAAAATAAGTGTGTATCTGTAGTCCCTCAACATCTCTGCAAGTTACCCCGTGAAATATGTGATTACTACTCATGTGAATATGAGGAGTAACAAGCCCAAAGGTTCATAACAACAAAATTTCTCTTGCATTACCACGGTTCTCTTAGAACAACCCGTAATAATTTTAGGAGTCTCAAACGTGAATCAGTACAAGTCCTTGGGAATATAATCGATAATTTCATTTGCCATCCATTTCTCTTATAGGTCTGTCTAATCCAAGATCTGCATGTATGTTTCATATGGTATTTAAGGTACTATTGCTAATCCATTGCACATGCTTATATAATCTTATGGAGGGTGGGGAGTTCATTGACCTTCAAGTCCTATCTTCTAACTTCATTTGTTCTTCCTGTTCCTCTCATTTGTGTTATTGAATTATATGCGAATGTGTGAATGGCCATTCCTTCTTTGGTTCTGTTTATGAAGGTTGAAAAAACCTGTCTATAGCTCCATTCTCATCAATTTTTGTTGTTTTTATTACTGTTAAGCATTATAGGTGTCATGTCCCCTCCCTTTTGACCTCGTTGGAGGGAGGACATAATAGTCTAGGGGGGGCTCCCCGTAGGCTATATCCCCAAAGAAAGGGAGCCGTGGGGTTGACTCAAGTTATTGATGGAAGGCAACGTTTTGAATTTAGGGTGCCATTGGGAAAATAGGGGAATAAAGGGGATACAATGACTTTATGGCCACCAAACTTAAGGGACAAGTTACCTTAAAGAAGGGGGTCAAGCAAGGAACATAAAGCATATATAAGAGAGAGGGAGGTTCATTTATCATCATTGGATTTTGGATTTGATCACCTTGTTTCTGCCTTTAGAGGCTGTTGCCTCAGGATTTTGGAGGGTTTGGTTAAACCCTTGAGTTCTGTTGGGGTTCAGTGGTGCCTTGTGCTCACCCTAGCCCAACCTTGGATCAATCTCCCCAAACTATCTGCTCATATCTTCTTCAAGCTCCATTACTTGGCTGTTTTGAGCCAAGAGAGGGAACGCTGTGAGGATTTCTTGGAATTTATCTGTAAATTGTTGAACAACGATTGGTTTGGAGGAATTTGTAGAGGTCGATCTGCCTTTCTTGTGCAGGGACGTGGCCTTGTAGGGTTCACTGAGTTTATTTGGAGGGCTGTCCCACCCATTGTTGAATTGAGGAGGGATATTGAGGGCCGATCAACCCATTTGAATGCAGGTCTTGGGATATTGAGGGCCAGTGTGACTAGTTGATTGCAGATCGTGGGTTTAGGAGGATGCTGTGGTTTCTGTGAGGGGTGTTGACCACCTATTCAACTAGGGGGTCAACTCCATGTACCATGAAGATGCATCATCAAATGCTACCAAGTCAGAGACTTTCTGGTTCTACAAGGCAGTTTTGGCCTTCAACACATATTTTTGTAAAGGAATTTTCGCTCCCCTGCGTGGGATAATAATGTAATAGGTCTGCATGGATCATAGTTAGGTCAGTTACCTTAGGACTTCATCCTTAGAGGAGTCCCTTTCACTGAGTGTTTTTTTTACTCAGGTTATTAATTTGGCCTAACCAACCTTATTAATTTCCCTTGAGTTTTTCACTCCCACAAATAATTCCTCGAAAGTGGTGAAAGGCGTTCTAATGGTTTCGTCCTCTGGTAGCTACTATCTAGGAATGTTGTAAATGACCATGTAAGACATCTCCTAAAGTTTTGCGGAATTCCGTCGAGTCTAGATAGGTTTTTTTTAATTTATTAAAATTGCCTAAGTTGGGTAATTTTAATTAAAATTTGATAAAAAAATGTAAAAACTAGGTCCTTGGGCTTTTGCTATGGGTATTTGTGCTCAAAAGAAATGGAATGAGACCCCCTACACCCTTGGACCAAGTTTCAGCTCAATTGGACAAGTTTTGCTAGGTGTTTGTCCATGAGGAGTCTTAGTCAGTCAAAAACAACGATTTAATTGCTAGTCATGACATAGTCAAAATGTCATTTTTTGTAAAATTGAGCTAAATGGTTAGAGTAAAGGTGGGAGATGATGCCTAAACCTTAGCCTATCCTAGCCTAACCCCTTTCCTAACCTTTTACACCCCCTTACTATTTCACTCACTTCATTTCACTTGCTCCCCATGGAAAGTAGCGCCCCCCTTGAGGAAGTCAATGTCCCAACTTAAAAATTAAAGTGGCATGAGCCCCCTAACCCCTAGTGCGCCCTTCCTAGCCCCTAACCATAGTGTTGGGTGGTCTAAAAGGGGATTACCCATCCCCCTCACTCATCCCTCATCCCCCTCACCTCTCCAAAACCATAAAAGTGCGCCCTCCTTGAGATGATCACCATTGCTTGGGTGTGGACACTTGTCTTGCATCCAAGAGGGGTAACTTTGCCTCTCCAAGTATAAATGAAGGCCCTCTCTCCCTCATTTCTCACCAATTCTATTGCTACTGTTACTCTACCCATTTTTCTCCTCCCTCTCTTCATCTCTCCCATCTTGCTCTCATCCATTCTCTTGCTCTCACATGTGGAGAGGAAGTTGTAGCAAGTACTTGCTACAACTTCCTACTTCTTAATAGAAGGCTTTGGAGGACTAATGGTGTGTCAAAGAGTATTCTTGGTGCACTTGTGATTTGAGGTAATCTTCTTTATTTGTTGAAGCATTCTTAGGATCTAGAGTAGATTTCCCAAGCAAAGTATTTTGCTTGGGTAGATTTCCAATAGTGTTATTGTGAATCTAAGTGAGTATAGTAGTAGGTTTACAAAGTATTTTGTTTCATCTATCTTACTTATTTACCATTTGCTTTTGTCTTGTAGTTGTTTCACAAGTATTTGCAGGTTATCTCAAGGGTTTGCAAGGCTTGTTTTGAGTTGGAAACTTGCCTTCATATCCCATCTTGAGCCTCTTTAATTTCTATATGTTATTTCTGTTCATTTCATTTCAGATTTTTGGGTTATCTAACACTTAGAATAGGTCACCAAAATATTTTATATTGTTGAAATTTTTATGCAGAAAATTTCTGTGTAAAAACATAAATTTTCTTCGACTTTGTTTGTGTTTTGCAGCATTTCCAGCAAGCTTTTGCTTGCTGGTTTTTTGCAGATTCTTGCCAGTACAAGGGGAGGTGTTGCCCAATTTGGACCACAAAACACTCAAGAAGAGCCTCCTATTGTTGGGTAACAATACCCATCTCTTCCTCTTCTTTTTCTAGCATTGTAAGTGTTATCGCACAATTTGTAGCTAGGACAAAAGGCTGTAAGGTAGAGGGCCAAACTGGCGTAACAGGAACCTATCCCACCCAATGTCACCATGATTGGAAGGCTCTTTTTCTTTAGGGAGGCTAGGCCCAGGGGAGACGTCCCCGGTGACCTGGGGTTTTGAAAGGGCAAAGGATAAAAGGACAAGGACAAATTCCCCCTTCACAGATCACCGCCAATCAGATAGACCCGGGTAAACAACCAATAATAGAGTATAACCAAAGAAAAGAAAAGCACCTGCTTGAGACAACACAACAAGGAAACTGATACGTGCAATCTTGGTTAGTACTTCAAAGTTCATATAGATCAATGATTATCTGATATTCAATATAAGCAATTTAAAAGTAAATATTGACAAAGTCAATGTTTGCAAAATGACAATGATAAATATGTCACTTGTCAATAGATACTAGAACGATATAGCATTCAATGTAACAAATCAATACTCAATCCAATAAATCCTCTCAACAACCATTCAATTGCTTATAAAGTGAAGCGTTGCTGCAATAAAGATGAAATATTCAAAGATGACGTCAACAACTTAGGGTTAGTAGGTTAGCTAGAGTTTAGGGTTAGTATAGTTAGGGTTTCAAAAGGCTTAGAGAGTTTGTTTATGACCAAATTCACTTCAGCACAAGGGGTCTTGGAGATCAGTGCCTTAAAAGGGGAAGATGGAGTCAGCTAAGTGAAGGACGCAGAAGCTGAAGGAAGTAGGGCAAAAACGACTAGCTCATAAGGTCAAGACAGGAGGGTTTAAGAGGGAGAGTGTTGCTAAGGCAAGGCTCTTTCATCAAACCCTAAAATCAAACGGCCCTAGGTGTAGATAACCTAGGCCTGGGACGTCCTCTTCCTCTTGAAGTCAAAATGGTACGACTATCATAAAGGAAGAAGGAAAAATGAGTGTAGCTATGGCTAGGCTCTCTCTTTCCTCTTCAATGGCTTAAAGCTTCTCTATCAGGGGACATGAGACAACGACCTACTTGTGTGTTTGTCCCCTAGGGTTTTGATTCAACAATATTTATAAATAAGTGCAAGAAATTAAACTACAACCATTCAATCAAGAAGTTTTGTAGAAAATACTTACAAATCATCAGGAAATAATCATGCAAACCCTAGTTGTAAACCTTCAAGAGAAACACCATATAATGCCAAAAATCTCTTCCTTCAACTAATGCGCATCACTTAGTTCAGCCAAAAACCCCAATAGGGCACTAAAAATCAGACCTCACTATGAGTGAGTGATAATTCATGATAAAAATGAGAGTCAAAACCCTCAATATATAGTGTATCAATGACCTAATTTTACCTTTTAGGTCATAAAAA
>SNQJ01S0232683.1:0-14098 GCA_010110895.2 Picea sitchensis | reverse complement strand
TTGTTTGTCGAAAGATATTTCTCAAGAAAAGATCCATATTATATTTTCTTGAAGTTGGTTGAAATCGGGATGAACAAAGAAGAAACAATTAAATATTTTTCTTTCAGATTTATGAAAGTTATTCATGATATTCCTCATGAAATGTTTCCAAATGATGTCACTATTTTCAGTTGTTACGAAAATTCTTTGCCCAAAAATTTGATATTTCTATTGAGGAAAGAAGGAAAACACATTTGGAAATAATTAATGCAATGAGATCAACTCATTGAAATATTTGTTCTTGAAACCAGTGCCAACATATTAGACCCCCCGAAATTTATCCAAGACAATGGAGGAAAGAATTTAGAAGAAAATTTTGAGGAAAGAATTTTATTTTTTTTAGATCTTGATCTTGAAACATAAAATGAAAAAACTAAATTTCTAATTCAATAAGAACACCATCCTTTATATGATTCATGGGAGGTAAATTTCAACTTCTCATGTGCTCAATTTGAGAATTATGATTATAACAAAATCAAGGATGAATATGAAGACTTAATTCAGTTTGAAAATATTGTAGAAAAGTCTCAAATAATACAACCAATGTACATTGAGCCACAAAAACAATGTTTACTTTGGACGGATAGAAATCATCACTTTACATCAGATTTGTATTATGTTGATTGTTTTCATGAAGAAGAGTTTCGTGAAGAAAGTATTTTACAAGCATCAAAGGAAAGACATTTTTCAGCAAGAGGAATCATGGATGATACATTTTATTTCCAAAGATCACAAAGTTATTTATGAACAACACAATATGTCCTTACAGTTCCCCAGAAAATTTCACCAACATTTCACCATTTCAACCTCATTACAGAGACATGATCATTGTACAAAGGAAGAATTCCTTCAAGGAATTGATGTTGAATCATAAATCTTAGATGTGGTTGATGATAAGGAAAAAGATGAAATTATTCTCACATTGGAAACTCCTTATCCAATCAAAGAACACAATATTATTGAGCAAATAAAAGTTGATTTAATTGAATCATGGTTCCAAAGCATTGTTGGCCAAGAAATACAATCATATTTCAAGAACATCTTGCCCAGTCTCATTACAATATACTTTGGGAATTGTTTTTATCATTTGGTATCCGCCTCAACATATTGACCAATTCAGGAGCTCATTCTACAAGTCGGTTGGATGCTTGAATAGCTCCATTGGAAATCTTCCTACACCTAAGGTGCCCCTTTCTTTCAAGTAAGTTAGGGTAGGTAGGTCATATTTGTATATATTTTTGTTCAATGTTGCATAATAAGGCAGTCTTTATATTGAATTTTGAAGATAAATCCATGAAAGAAGAATAACTTCAATATTTCATTTTGAAGATGACTCCATAGCCCAATGGAGAGCACAACTAGTCTTGAGATTCTGGTGTTCTTAGCAACTCACATGGGGTGACTGTCCCACAGTTGGAGCCAATTGTTGACCAAAATCTAGTCATCTATATTTTCTTTCTCTTGGATTCATAAAAGCAATCATATCAAAAGAAGACATTTTTTGAACTTTTATAAGTTCACTCTGCAGCCCTCAATCTCAAATTTGTCATGCACGTTTTGGATTAGAAATCCACTTCTATATGCTTAAGTTATTCAAGTTCTGGTCTAAAGGTCCAAAGGAGAGATTTTGAAGAATATTTCTAAGTATCATGTTCTCCTCTCCATTTTCAATTTTTTTTTAAGTATTCTCATCACTTATTTCTCTCACCTTTCACCTCTATCCATATCAACACTTAACCATTTTTCCACTTGTTTCCCTCTTTCTTTTATCCTCTCTTCTCTCCCTTTCTAGTTACTATACTTAGTCATTTTTTGAAAACCACGGGTTCGTGGGTTGGCGGACTTGTGAATCCTCATATCCAACCCACATTCTCACATATCGAGTCCGACTGACCGCAACATTATTCTATACTTAGTCGTTTTTGCAACCGTGGGTTCCCGGGATCACAGGGTTCAAGATTTCATATCCCATGTTCCGCAATATACATTTTTCACCCAAATTTCCGTGATCTACATTTTCACCATCATATTTTTCACGGGTGCCAAGACCATAATCTTTTTATTCCTTATACATGCAAGTTTGACCGACCACCTTTCTACGCTTAACATATGTTTGATCATCCATAATCGTGGGTTGCAGGTTCATGAAATGTTTTTTATTTGAATTCTCTCTTGTCCTTCCCAAAAGCCTACAAATTATCCCCTCGACTTACATTCACCACAATTCTCCCTCATCCCCTCTTGTCCCATCTCCCATGCTTAGAAAAACTCTCAAAGTTATTCCAAGACATGAAAACCAACGAATGAGAATATAACACATGGAAGCAATACAGGTGATGACATGTGGATATGATGTGGACCATTCTCATGATGATACATGGATGTGATTCATTTATTACATGGAATGAGGTGGACGATGACGGGATTCCAAAAAAGTATTATATTATTCGATAATTTTCCAAGGGTCAAATCCTCCAAGCTCCATAATTTCTTCTCTTCTCATGTTTCTTGCTAAGTTATCAAAAACTTAGTTTTATATATCATGAATAATATAATATCCCAATGCATGTGGGATATACTTTTAAACCAAAAGTCTAATTTTATGAAGGGAAACACGAAAATCAATCCAAGGGCTAAGATTTTCCCATCAATTTTGATCGATGGTGGTTGAGTGTTGATCATGCAGAGGCCATAACTTGAGCTTTGGGTGCTAGAATCATGCAAATTCTATAACATTGGAAAGGTATTTCTATGTAGAATATGGTGGTATAGGTTTCAAGCACTGAAAGTTGATATATTTTTCTCATAAATTAAAATATCAGTCAGATACATTTTTAATGGGTCTGCGTGACAACTCAACTTCACAAGCTCATATCTTGAGATCCAGACAATGGATTTGCATAAAATTTATATAAGTGGAAATATGAGATGATGCAGATAACATCAAAGGTGTTTTACATGGTTAAAAAAATGGTTTTCACTTCCATTAAATTAAATTACTTTCGTCCTATTTTAAATGGGAATTAATTAAATTGTGAAAATAAAAGTTTATTTAAAATCTTTTATTAAAAATGGAAAGGGACCCATTTTAGATATGTATGTATTGATGATATAATTTCATTAATGAGGAATTAATGTGGCACTAATTAAATGGAATGTTTAAATAAGAAAATTGTATGAGAATATAAAGAAAGGAAGAAAACCCTAACAACTCAGGTAGTTAGAAAATATCTCCTTAAAAAGGGAAGAGAGGCTTCATCCAAAAGACAGATTCAGTATTTTTAGAGGGTGAGGGGTATAATATCAGAGGAATAAAAAGTACACCCATGGATACACAATCAAACTTCTGATCAAAAGAAAGAAATCTCCATCTTCTCCATTTTTTAATATATATTCTTCTACACCACTTCTCATCGTTTTATGCTCGAATATCAGAGTTGGGCACAAGGATGAGTTGTTGAGTGTTATTCTTATATTATTCTAAGATATTTTATGATATGATCATGGAGTATTTGCAGCCACCTTTATGTCTTTCAAATATTTTGTAATGAAGAAAATCTTTCATTAATAAAACTACACAAAGAATTGCTTCGATATTGATCTTGATTGTACTTTGTAACCCTGTTTTCATAATATAAAGTATTTGAGGTTGACCTATCAAATTCTCTTTCAATCTTGATTGTAGTACTCTGTTAAATTTATTTGAGATGATCAAATCATTCTCTCCTATGAAGACGATATGGATGTATTTAGATAGTATTAAGAATATTGTGTGTGATGTTGATCACAATTTAATTATGATGTTGAAGCCCTCCTTTAATCTTTTATGATTAAAATACCTTTGTTGCACATAAAGATCATATTGTGTTATTGAAGAAACATTCTCATATAAATCCAAGCAATAAATATTTTGGGTTTGATGTCTAGCACTCTCCCTACTCCAAGATATTCAAAGATATATATTTTATGGAAAGAGGAGAACCACCTCTCTAAAAATGAAGGGGGACTAATGTCCTCATGAGGTTTTCGTTTCGGTCATGATAGATTCAAACGTCAACATTTTTGGTGACCATACTAGGGAACGATTTATTTTCAAGAGATATGATCAATTTTGGATCATATATTATTGGATGACTAGAAGCAGTTTTCTTATAGTTTGAGAGAAAATTAGAGATTGATTCAAGATGAATTGGGTTTTGGAGAACCTTGTTCAAAGAACATTGAAATCCCTTGAAGGTTTATTGTTGAAATTTCAGTCACAAATCAGTTGTGAAAAACTTTATGGAACCAGAAAACCACCAAATATTTGGGAGGATGATCTCCCTGACAACTCCATCCTCAAAACTCAAGATCTTAAAGAAATATGCCTCGTTGACTTCACTAAAAAGATCTCGGAATTTCAAGAAGATGTATATGAAGACTCCTCCGATGATTTTTTCTCATGCTATCAAGATATTTCTCCTTTTCCATCAATAGAAGTTATTCAAGGAACGGTAAAAGGAGAAGGTATCCAAAGAAAGAAAAGGTTGCACAGAAGCCCACATAGTTTACAAGGAGAAGTTCACCCCTTGCTAGATATTTCCATGGACAAATTTCCGACATTCTGCGGGAATGTTTTAGAAGATGCAAAGAAACATTTGATTAAATTTGACAGTTCTTGTGAAATTTTTAATGTGGCTCAAAATGATGTTGCATGCCATTTATTTATCTTGAATTTAAAATAAGATGTCAGTGAATGGTTTTATTTATTGATTCCCAGAACCATCACTAGTTGGGATGTACGAGAAAACTTGTTTGTCGAAATATATTTCTCAAGAAAAAGATCCATATTCTCTTTTCTTTAATTTGGTTGAAATTAAGATGAACAAAGAAGGAACAATGAAAGATTTTTCTTTCGTATTTATAAAATTTCTTCATGAGATTCCTCAGGAAATGTTTTCAAACAATGTCATTATTTTTAGTTGTTACGAAAATTATTTGCCCACAAATTTTAGATTTCTATTTAGCCAAGAAGGAAAACACAGCTTGAAATAATTAATGCAATGAGCTCAACAAATTGAAATATTTGTCCTTGAAACCGGTGCCAACATATTAGACCCCCCAATTTTTATCCAAGACAATGGAGGAATGAATTTAGAAGAAAACTTTGAGGAAATAAATGATTTTTTTTTTAGATCTTGATCTTGAAACGGAAATTGAAAATACTAAATTTCCAATTCAATAAAATAACATCCTCTGTATTATTCATGGGAGGTAAATTTCAACCTCTCATGTGCTCAATTTGAGAATTATGATTGTTATCACTCCAAGAGTCACTCCTAGACTGCAAATGAGAGTAATCTTGGTAACATAGAAATAAAAATGCTTGATTGGGTTCATGGATTAAGAAGAAGAAAAAAAGGAAGGGGAAGGATAGTAAGCTGTTGTAAATCAATGATGGACCATTGGGCCATGGAGTCAAGAAAACACCCTGCTCATTAAATGTAATCAATATGCATATCAGATAAAGGTTTATTGAATAGAGGAAGAAAAATATAACACAAATAAGAACATCCATAAGGAAGAGATCCTCTCTGCATAAATGAATTCAAGGTACTTAAATATAAAAAGTGACTAATAGGCAAAATACATCAGATCCTCAGATGCCCAAGAATCCATTAATCAAAGGAAACCATGATCCTCAAGGTGTACAATTAATTCAAGTACGAAGACAAATTGGGAAATAAAACAAGAGATTCGATATTATAACACATATATCATGAACCTTCAATAACATAAATGTTTACAAAAACAAAATCCCCTCAGGGTTACAATGATCACAGGCAAAGTGCCTCCTACAACTCTTTCATCTCTCTTGCTCATGAATCCCCCCTTTTCTCCAAGAGATCTCTCCTTCCTTAAATAGAAAATATAATCTAAATAACCTAAGGAGGTTGAATCTCATCTCCTCCTTTGGATTCTAATCCTTGGAGATAGGTGGCAACGGTCAAAGAGACAAAAATCCAACAAACTGTTGATTTTCAGGAATTTTTTGGAAGTCATTAATAAATTGTTTCCACCTCATGCATGAGGCCTTTGCTGGAGCTAAATATTAGGTGTAGGTGTCCCTTGATATCTAACTGATCCTTGAGAATTCATTCGAACCCTCCTTGACATGTGGCAACCTCCTAACAAGGTGAATATGAAAACTGTGACTGCTACAGGAAATTAGTACGCAACGCCACTGTGCAGAGTACGCAGCGCCTAGTTTTATATCCAATATCTATCAAACCAAAATACGTGTTGAAAAAAAGAGAGTTTTTTGTTATTTGGAATGTTATGAACAAAAATCTCCTCCAGTCTTCAAAAATACCTTCTCAATTGTTCACAATAAAAGTTTTAAGTTAATGACTCAAAAATGGTAAAATAACTCTACACAATTCATTTTCTACCAGAATATTATGCAGCGCCTATAGGTAGCACCACTGTGCTGCGTCTGTGTGTTGGTTTAAGGTAGAAATGTAAAAAACACAATGCCTTCAATCTTGAACATGTGCAGAGTAATTAATTTCCTTTCATGATATCAAACCCCCTTTACTTAGATGCCTTGGCAGTGCAAAAAGGTAGTGTATTTTACCACTGAGGGAACTATTATTTAGCAAAAATCCAAATCTCTGATAGTTAGGCCTCTTCTAGATGATAATTCTTGTGCTAACATAGGCTCCATGGGGGATGGCATGCTCCTCGTGAGCTACCAAGAACTTGTAGACCTGTGCCTTTTCCATCTTTAACTTTGTCCCAGAAAACCTTTGTACTCGAAAACACCTATGTTCCTTATTTGAAACTGATATGACTGTATGTTGAAAAATGACAGAAAGGAAATGCTAAAAAATGAGTTTATTTCTTCCTACTTCTACTGTAATCAAGTGTGTTTCTTCAGATTCGGTAAAACCGTGCTTCCAATGAAGCCATACAAGAATCTAACTGATTGGTAAGCATCTTGATCTGGAAATGATCAATGTAGGAAACCAAAGAATACATAAATTCATTTCAGAAGAGCAGGACAACCATCCTTCAACTGACAAAAGTGTTCTGACATCCAAGCTACTCAGAGACTCGAGATAATTAGCAAATGGATCTATAATGTTGAAAACAAATACCTCTTGTTGTTGTTTCAATTGAATATCGAAAAGTCTTTTCATATCCTCCTATTGATCATGGCTGCCACCTTCGGATGCTTGCAAATATAAATAGGAATGTATGCTATCTTCACTGTTGATGATAGACTGTTTGGTGTCTTCTACAGATCCAGGTTCCAACACAATACATGCAGTCTCACTGATTTGAGAAGGTGTATGTTGAATGTCTACGATGGGAGTTTCTGAATGGCTGATTTCTATACACAGTTGTTCTTCATCAACATCTGATTCATAGTTGTCATAAACTGGTGGGTTTCTCTTCACGTCGACAAAAGAGATATTCTCTCCTTAAACAAAATATTCATCAAAAATAGGTGAATCAAGCATGCCTTTTTCTTTCATAAAAATATGATCAATCTCCTGATCTTCTTCTTCAATCTCAGGTACTAACAAAGGATGGGAAACCTCTTGTAGGAAAGGAGAAAGATCATTTTCTACAATAGTTTCTTCTTGTAAAACAGCGAGATCGGATGCATAAGCTACAGGATTTAATGGATCTGAATCCATGAAATCATTAGTACAACCATCAATCATGCCATGAAATTCCTCTTCTCGAGAATTAGAAGGAGAAACATTTTCATGCACATCTTCATTAGAAAACTCAATTTCATCTTCACTTTCACTTTCAATCGGATCATTACTAAGCTCATCACATGAAGAAGACTCTACTTCCTACTAAATATAAAGCTTGTATTTTTCACAACACCCTTTAAGAAGTTTGTCATAAGAGTAGTACCTACTGAAATGCTTATTGAAATCTACATGAAATTCCTGCAGCGAAGATATGCTGGCAACAGGGAGTGAATGATACCACCAACTTCGAGCATCACCATGTAATGTGTATAAGAACACCTTCATGAGAGCATATTCATGATAGACATTCAGTTGATCTATCCATTGATGAAAATATATGAGATGTTGGGCAGGGTTATCACCTTCATCTCCACGAAATAAAGGCAGAAAATCTGCGCATTCTAAGAAGGAAGGAACATGATTAGGAAAACCAAGAATAGCTGAAAAATTGAAAGGTGCAAGCCTCTGAGCCAAGATAGCTTCCATGGCTATGACTGTCCCATATTAGTGAAGTCGCCAACATGATCTTCCTTCATGGCGTGGATTCGAGTGGAGCCGCCAGGTGAATGATGCAGTCCTGATTATGTGACCAACCCTTGTTCACCATCAAAATATGGATCTGATCAATGTCGTTCTCCCAGGGAAGATTTATCACTCATCTCCATCCCTGGCAGTGGCGCCAATTATGTTATCACTCCAAGAGTCACTCCCAGACTGCAAATGAGAGTAAGATTGGTAACATAGAAATAAAAATTCTTGATTGGTTTTGTGGATTAAGAAGAAGAAAACAAGGAAGGGGAAGGAATGTAAGCTACTATAAATAAATGATGGACCATTGGGCTATGGATTCAAGCAAATACCCTACTCATTAAATGAAATCAATATGCATATCAGATAAAGGTTTATTGAATAGAGGAGGAAAAATATAGCACAAAGAAGAAAATTCATAAGGCAAAGATCCTCTCTGCATAAATGAATTCAATGTACTTGAATATAAATAGTGACTAATAGGCAAAATACATCAAATCCTCAGATGCTCAAGAATCCATTAATCAAAGGCAAACATGATCCTCAAGGTGTACAATTCATTCAAGTAAGAACACAAATTGGGAAATAAAACAAGAGATACAATCTGATAACACATATATCATGAACCTTCAATAATATAAATGTTTACAAAAACAAAATCCCCTCAGGATTGCAATGATCACAGGAAAAGTGCCTCCTACAACTCTCTCATCTCTCTTGCTCATGAATCCCCCCTTTTATCCAAGAGATATCTCCTTCCTTAAATAGAAAATAACATCCAAATAACCTAAGGAGGTCAAATCCCATCTCCTCCATTGGATTCTAAGCCTTGGAGATAGGTGGCAATATTCGAAGAGACAAAAATCCAACAAACTGTTGATTTTCAGGAATTTGTTGGAAGTCATTAATAAATTGTTTCCACCTCATGCATGAGGCCTTTGCTGGAGCTAAATATTAGGTGCGGGTGTCCCTTGATATCTAAATGATCCTTGAGAAGTCATTCGAATCCTCCTTGACATGTGGCAACCTCCCAACAAGGCGAATATGAAAACCGTGACCGCTACAGGAAATTAGTACGCAACGCCACTGTTCAGAGTATGCAACGCCTACTTATATATCTAATATCTCTCAAACCAAAATACATTTTGAAAAATTGAGAGAGTCTTTTGTTATTTGGAATGTTATGAACAAAAACCTCCTCCAGTTTTCAAAAATACCTTCTCACTTGTTCATAATAAAAGTTTTAAGTTAATGACTCAAAAATGGTAAAATAACTCTGCACAATTCGTTTTCTGCCAAAATATTACACAACACCTATAGGTAGTGCCACTATGATGTGTTTGTGTGTCGGTTTAGGTAGCATTGTAAAAAACACAACACCTTCAATCTTGAACATGTGCAGAGTAATTAATTTCCTTTCATGATATCAAACCCCCTTTACTTAGATGCCTTGGCAGTACAAAGAGGTAGTGTATTTTACCACTGAGGGAACTGGTATTTAGCAAAAATCCAAAACTCTGATAGCTGGGCCTCTTCTAGATGATAATTCTTGTGATAACAATGATTATAGTGAAATCAAGGATGAACATGAAGACTTAATTTAGTTTGAAAATATTGTAGCAAAGTCTCAAATAATACAACCAATTTGCATCGAGCCACAATAACAATGTTTACGTCGGAGGGATGAAAATCATCACTTTATATCATCTTTGTATTATGTTGATTGTTTTCCTGAAGCAAAGTTTCATGAAGAAATCATTTTACAAGCATCAAATGAAAGACATTTCAACAAGAGGAATCATGGATGATACATTTTATTTTTGAATATCATGAAGTTGTTGATGAACAAAAAAATATGGCCTTACAGTTCCCCAAAAAAGTTCACAAACAGTTCACCATTGCAACCTCACTACAGAGACATGATTGTTGTAAAAAGGAAGAATTCCTTCAAGAAATTAATGTTGAATCGTAAATCTTATATGTGATTGATGATAAGGAAAAAGATGAAATCATTCTCACATTGGAAACTCTGTATCCAATCAAAGAACACAATATTATTGATCAAATAAAAGTTGATTTAATTGAATCATGGTTTCAAAGCATTGTTGGCCAAGCAATACAATCATATTTCAAGCACATCTTGCTCAGTCTCATCACAATATACTTTGGGCATGTTTTTTATCATTTGGTAGTGGCCTCAACATATTTCCCAATTTAAGAGCTCATTCTACAAGTCGGTTGGATGCTTGAATGGATCCATTGGAAATATGCCTACACCTAAGGTTCCCCTTTATTTCAAGTAAGTTAGGGTAGGTAGGTCATATATGTATATATTTTTGTTCAATGTTGCACAATAAGGTAGTATTTATAATAAAGTATGCAGATAAATCCATGAAAGAAGAAGAATTTCAAGAGTTCATTTTGAATATGACTCCATTCCCCAATGGAGAAGGCAGTTGGTCTTGAGATTCTGGCATTCTTAGCAACCCACAGGGGGTCATTGTCCCGCAGTTGGAGCAAGTTGTTGACCAAAATTTGGTCATCTATATTTTCTTTCTCTTGGATTCATAAAATCCTTGATATCAAAAGAAGATTTTTTTTTAAGTTTTATAAGTTCACTCTGCAGCCCTCAATTGCAGCTTCATCATGCACTTTTCAGATCAGAAATCCACTTACACATGCCTAAGTATTCAAGATCTGGTCTAAAGGTACGAAGGAGATATTTTGAAGAATTTTTCAAAGTATCATGTTCTCCTCTCCATTTTTGAATTTTTGCTAAGTATTCTCATCACTTGTATATCTCACCTTTCATGTCTATCCATATCAACACTTAACCATTTTCCCACTTGTTTCCCTCTTTATTTTATCCTCTCTTCTCTCCCTTTCTAGTTACTATACTTAGTCATTTTTTTAAAACCACAGGTTCGCAGGTTGGCACACACGTGAATCCTCATCTCCAACCCACATTCTCACATATCGATTCCGATTGACCACAACATTATTCTATACTCAGTCGTTTCTGCATCCACTGATTCTCAGGATTCAAGCTTTCAGGTCCCATGTTCCATGATATACATTTTGCACCAAATGTTTTGTGATCTACATTTTGACCATCATATTTTTTTTGGGTGCCAAGCCCTTAATATTTTTATTCCTTATACATTCAAGTTCGACCGACCACCTTTCTACACTTAACATATGTTTGATCGTCCATAATCATGGGTTGGCAGGTTCATGAAATTTTTTATATTCGAATTATATCTTGTTAATCCCCATAACCTATAAACTATCCTTGACTTCCATTGAAAAAAATTCTCACTCATCCCCTCTTATCCCATATCCCATACTTAGCCAAATTCTCAAAATATTCCAAGGCATGAAAACCAACAAATGAGAATATGACACATGGCATCAATCCAGGTGATGACACATGGAGATGATGTGGACCATTCATGTGATCATACATGGATGTGACTCATCGATGACATGGAATTTGGTGGACAATGATGGGATTCCAAAAAAATGTTATATTATTTGACAATTTTCCAAGGGTCGAATCCTCCAAGCTCCATAATTTCTTCTCTTCTCGTTTTTTCTTGCTAAGTTATCAAACTCTTAATATTATATATCATGAAGAGAATAATATCCCAATGCATGTGGGATATAATTTTAAACCAAAAAGTAGAATTATCTGAAGGGAATCACAGAAATCAATCCAAGGTTTGATGTTTTCCCATCAATTGTGATTGACAGTGGCTGAGTGTTGATCTTGCAAAGGCCATAACTTGAGCTATGGGTGTTAGAATAGTGAAAATTTTATACCATTGGTAAGGTATTTCTATGTAGAATGTGGTGGTATAGTTTTCAAGTGCTGAAATTTCATATATTTTTCTCATAAATTAAAATATTAGTCAGTTGCATTTTTAATGGGTCTACTTGACAACTCAATTTCACAAGCTCATATCTTGAGATCTGGGCGACGGATTTGCATAAACTTTTTATCAGTGGAAATTTGAGACGATGAAGAGCACATAATAGGTTTTTTAAATGGTTAAAAATTTGGTTTTAACTTCCAAAAAATTAAATTAATGTCGTCCTATTTTAAATGGGAATTAATTAAATTGTGAAAATAAATTTTATTTTTTTAATATTTTATTAAAAAGGGAAAGGGGCCCATTTTAGATGTGTATGTATTGAAGATATAATTTCATTAATGAGGAATTAATGAGGCACTAATTAAATGGAATTTTTCAAGAATAAACTTGTACGGGAATTTCAAGAAAGGAATAAAACCCTAACTACTGAGGTAGTTAGAAAATCTCTCCTTAAAAGGGGAAGAGAATCTTCATCCAAAATAAGGATTCAATATTGCCAGAGGGGTAGGGAATAAGATCAGAGGAAGAAAAATTACATCTATGGATAAACAATAAAAATTATGATCAAAAGAAAGAAATCTCCATCTTCTCCATTTTTTTATATATATTCTTCTACACCACTTCTCATAGTTTTATGCTCGAATCTCAGAGTTAGCCACAAGGTTGAGTTATGGAGTGTTATTCTTATATTCTTCTAAGATATTTTATTATATCATCATGCAGTATTTGTAGCCACCTTTACGACTGTCAAATATTTTGTAATGAATAAAATATTTCATAAACAAAACTCCACAAAGAATTTCTTCGGGGTTGATCTCGATTGTGCTTTGTAACCCTATTTTCATAATATAAAGTATTTGAGGTTGACCTATAAAATTATATTTTGATCCTTATTGCAGTAATCTGTTAAAATTATTTGAGATGATCAAATCATTATCTCCTATGAAGAAGATATGGATTTATTTAGATATTATTAAGAAGATTGTGTGTGATGTTGATCGCAATTTAATTATGATGTTGAATCCCTCCTTCAATATTTTCTGATTAAAAGACCTTTGTTGCACTTAAAGATCATATTGGGTTATTGAAGAACCACTCGCATATAAATACAAGCAATAAAGATTTGAGGTTTGCTTTCTAGGACTCTCCCTACATCAAGATATTGAAAGATGTATATTTTAGCCAAAGAGGAAAGCCAAATCTCTAAAAATGAAGGGGGACTAATGTCCTCATGACATTGTTGTTTCGGTCCTGATGGATTCAAGCATCAAAATTTTTGGCGAACATACTCGGGAATGATTTATTTTCAAGAGATATGATACATTTTGGATCATATATTATTGGAATACTAGAAGCAGTCTGGTTGTAGTTTGAGAGAAAATTTAGAGATTGATTCAAGATGAATTGGGTTTTGGAGAAACTTGTTCAAATAACATTGAAAGGAATTGAAGGTTTATTGTTGAAATTTCAGTCACAAATCAGTTGTGAAAAAATTTATGGAACCAAAAAAACACCAAATATTTGGGAGGATGATCTCCCTTAAAAATCCATCCTCAAAACTCAAGATCTTAAAGAAATATGCCCCGGTGACTTCACTAAAAAGATATCAAAATTTCAAGAAGATGTATATGAAGACTCCTCCGAGGAATGTTTCTCATCCTATAAAGATATTTCGCCTTCTCCATCAATAGAAGTTGTTCAAGGAAAATTAAAAGGAGAAAGTATCCAAAGAAAGAAAAGGTTTAACATAAGCCCACTGAGTTTGCAAGGAGAAGTTCACCCCTTGCTAGATATTTCCATGGACAAATTCCAGCATTCTGCGGGAATTTTTCAGAAGATGCAAAGAAACATTTTATTAAATTTGAAAGTGCTTGTGAAATTTTTAATGTGGCTCAAAATGATTTT
>SNQJ01S0232682.1:0-14098 GCA_010110895.2 Picea sitchensis | reverse complement strand
GGGTTTTTTTGTCTTCAGTTTCTCGAGGACAGAGGATAGAGATCTAGTTTTCAGATCTGGACCCTATTTCATGGGGGCAAGAGGGTTGTTCTTAGCCCCATGGACACTTGACTTCAATCCTGGAGCCGAAATCACTGCAGCCCCTGTATGGGTTAGACTGCCTCATCTTCCCTTGCATATTTGGGGGAGAAAATCTCTGGAGGACATTGGAAACAAGCTTGGGCGTTTCTTGGACAGTGTGGTGCCGAAAGGGGATCAGTTTACTTGCGCTCGAATTTGTGTTGAGGTTAACCTCGAGAAAGGCCTTCCGGCAGCTATTAAGCTCTCCCTGGGGGAATGGTCCCATGTCCAAGAGCTGGACTATGAGCAGATCCATTTTAAGTGCCTCCGGTGCCATGACTACGGTCATTTTGCAAAAAGCTGCCCCAAAGCCTCTGGGGAGCCGAGACCAGTCAAAGAAGATGATTTCCAACCAGTTTCTAACAGACGTAGGTAGCCACGGCGAAAGGACCCACTATCCCAGGCTCCGAAGGCCACTCATTCAGCAGAGGCTACTCTAGAAAATAAAAACAGTTTTGATGCGTTGAAGGAAGATGAAGCCCTAGATCCAGAATCAACAGTAGTCAAGGGAAATCCGATAGATGAAAGCTTTCTGGAAACCATTCCTCCAGAGTCAGTAGCAGCGAGAGGGAAGCGGGACTCAAATTCGGAGCCCACTGCCCCTGCAGGTCTAGTTTCAATCCCCTCCAGCGGCTCTATGGAAACTCCGAACACTGTAGACACTTCAGTTCCGTCTCCACCCCTTACCCGAGGGAGGAAGACCAACAAAGCAAGCAGAGAAAAGGAGGCTGCCTCCAACATTTCTTTAGGTTCTCAGAAAAAGCTGGATCCCTTTCTTAAGGGGAAAGTCTCATCCTCCTAGGTTTAATGCTTTGCTTCTGTCTCCTATTGTGCTCAGAGTTTGTGAGAATTTACACATGTATGCATGTTTTGTCATTTTCTCGACTTAGCTCAAGAAGTAAGTGGGATTGTACTCTCAAGTTATCCACAAGAAGGTTGGCAGAGATCATCAACCTTCTTCAGCTTTGTAACTTTCTGATTCTGGTTTTCCAGGAAGCCGATTAATACACTCTAACCGTTCTTGTCAAAAAAAAAAAAAATAAGGTTAGGATTAACCTAGACATACTTCTGGTTCAACTAAAGTTAAAGAACTATAAACTCAACCTATTATCATTTTTGAAGGTTTGTTTGAGAATTTTCAGAGCCAAAGTGAGACCTTTCTTTTCTCAAGGAACTTATAATAAAACATCCAGGGTCATGGGAGAAGTAGGCCTTACCGTGACTAAAGGGAAAGTAAAGGGCTTCAGAAAAACTTCTACACACACGACCACTCTTAAAGATGTTTTTAGTCAGTTCTTAAAACTTTTCCTTAAGTCCCCCTTTCTTTTTTACTTCCTTATTTAAAAATTTTCAATGATAACATTAGCATCGATTGAACTAATGATTTATTCAATTGTATCTCTTAGGGTAATTTATCTTGAATTTTCAGAGCAGAATCTCATACCTTGGTAACTCCTAGTTTGCATGCCAAAAGGCTATTAATTTATTACCTATTTCATCGGAAGACATTTAACACACTTATATGTGGCTCTCACCTTTTTAGAATTTCTAGTCTCTTGGTTGGTCAACAACTTTCTTGCACAATAAATTAGCATACTAATTATCAAGAAATCTCATGAATCAAATTAAAAAATTATATATATATATGGAAAAACTTACCGAAGGAAATGAAACTATAAAGTAAGCATGAAAAAAATTGGTATGTACAATGAGAGTTTAGAAACACATTACTGCATGAAGTGTTTGAGGTGCCTCCCATTTACAGGGGCGTTGAGAATGCATCCATCGAGATTTTCTAATAAAAAATCATTTTTTCCCTCAAAAGACGAAATCTTATATGGGCCGGACCAAATTGGATCAAACTTGCCATGTTTACTAGTGTCTTCTCTCTTGGCTTCCCATTTCAGGACCAAACCGTCAGGGAGGAAATCTCTATCTTTATCTTTTCGATCGAATAGGGCCTTCATGTTATCCTGATATCTCTGTAACATTTTATTTACTTTGGCCCGATTTTGCTGAACTTCAACCAGTTGGTTTATCCTCCTGGTAACGTCATTGGGTTCTTCATTTGAGTCTTGCCAAAGTTTCATTATGGGCAAAGCAAGATTTATTGGTAAAATGATGTCGGTGCCATATACCATCTAAAAAGGAGAAATCTCAATTGATCTTTTGGTACTTATCATGTTATCCCATAGAGCATATTTTAAATGGATATGCCATGCTTTCTTATTTTCAGTCAAAACCTTTTTTATCACAGTAATCAGACTTTTATTAGACAACTCAGCTAGACCATTACCCTATGGATAGTAAGTTGTTGAGTGTCCTAATATGATGTTGTATTTTTGGCAGAAGCTTACCATGGCCATTGACTTAAATGATTGGGCATTATCAGTGACTATCTTTCAAGGACAACCAAACCTGGATAAAATATTTTCTTCAACGAAACTGATTACTACTGAGTCAGTTGCATTTCTCGTGGGAATGGCTTCCACCCATTTAGTGAAATAGTCTATAGAAGTTAGAATCCACTTGTGTTGTGCACTGGAGTGTGGATGAATTTCTCCAATGAAATCAAGATCCCATTGTTGAAATGGAGCTTCGGTTTTAACCGAAACTAAAGGTAAAGTTGGGACTTTTTGTTTGCCTGTAAACAACTGACAAGGAGTACAAGTTCAGACTTTAGTGTTTACATTTGTGAATAATTTAGGCCAATAATACCCGTCTCTTAAGATTTTATAATTTTTTTCCCTCCAAGCATGGTGTCCTCCGCACACTCCCACGTGGAATTCGTCTATAACCCTTTCTATTTCGGCCTCAACTAAGCAGCTCAGCAGGAAACCCATGGGGTATTTCCAATACAATTTACCATCTATGATACAATATTTTATAGCGTGTAACTTCAACGTCCTAGTTTTAGAGGGGGTTAACTCACCGGTACATTGAAGGGTTAGTAGGTAAGAAACGATATTATGATACCAAACTGAAGTAGAGAACTTGTCTTGAATCTCAGTTGTGGGTGTAGTGACATCGATCTCATCTATTTCTAGAAATCCCTCATTCTCTTACAGCTGATTTATCCCAAGTTCTTTTAGATTTGATTCAGCTAGCAATTTGGCCAAACCCTGACCTCTGATAATTTTAGTTGGTTTGACTTCCAGATTGAACTTTTGAATTTTAGCCAGCCACCTGCCTCTTCCTCCATCACTGTCTGGCTGCACCAATATATCTTTAACAAAACTTGAAGGCACATAAGCAATGATCTTTGAGTGCAATACGTAGGTTCTGAAAGCCTTGAGAGATTTTACCATTGCAAAAGATTTCTTTTCCAATATGTCATATTTCATCTCAGCATCTCTAAGACTTCTGCTAAAAAATGCAATAGGTCACTCGAAACCTTCATCATTTTTCTGTAACAATACAACTACGATTGTATGTTCAGAGGAAAAAGAGAAAATCAAAAACTCTTCTGTGTAATCCGGGCTTTCCAGGACTAGTTCTTCGCTTATTACTTTATTGATACGTTGAAACGACACTTTGGCTTCGTTTCTCCACTTCACCTCACTGTTCTTTTTAAGCATATTTGTAATCAATTTTACAATTTCGGCAATGTTAGGGATGAATCTTCTCAAGAAGTTTATTTTTTCCTAAAAAAGATTTAATTTCTTTTACGTTTCTAGGAATATTTATGGTATCTATCGCCTCGACCCTTTTGGGATCGATTTTGATTCCATCTCTAGACATGATATGACCCAAGAGTTTACCTTCTTGGATTGCGAAATGGGATTTCTTGAGATTAAGTGACAAACCAAATTAGCGACATTTCTTCAAAGTTTGTTTGAGGTGTGTTAGATGTTCTACATCAAATTTATAAAAAACAGTCAGGTCATCAAGATAGATAACGACGAACTTATCTCTTTCTCCCACGAAATAAATATCCATGGCTCGTTGGAAAGTTGCCCCTACATTCATTAAACCAAAAGGCATTTTGTCATACATAAAGGTACCCCAGGGGGTAGTGAATGCAGTTTTTTCTTTGTCATCTTGATGTACTGCAATTTGATTGTAACCTGAAAAACCACCAATCATAGACAATCTGTTAGCTCCAACTACTTTTTCTAAAACATGGTCCATCTTAGGTAATGGATAATTGTCCTTGAGTGATGATCAATTTGGGTTTCTAAAATATACACACAGCCTAATCTTACCATTTTTCTTTCTTACTGGGACTAAATTGGCTACCCACTCAGAATATCTTAGTGAGACAATGATTTTAGCATCCAAGAGTTTTTTGACTTCTTTTTCTATTACCAGTAGTAGGATAGGGTTAATCTTTCTGAGTTTTTTCTTGAAAGGTTTGACACCTGGTTTTAGAGGAATTTTATGTTCCATTATAGTAGTGTTGTAAGTTCTCAATTTGTCATAACACCAAGAGAAAACGTCTTTATATTGTCTAAGCAACTCAACATACTTAATTTTTATTTCGGGAGACAGATATTTGGACAATTTCACCAACCTAGGTTTTTCTTTGGTACCAATATCGCAATCCTCAACCTCCTCTGGCTGAGGCTGTAAGGTGGAATTAAAATGGATGTCATCATGATTAAATAGTCTTTCTAAGGGGATCAAACCCTTAGGTATCTAATTATTTTTTAAAACAAGCATCCGGTGGTTAGCGATTTTATCTTGAAACTCTTGGGGGTCTTTTCCCTCCTGCATGATCCAAATAGGGTCATTCTGGCTTTCTTGGTCGGCATGCATTTCGAAAAAGTCATCTACTATCTCTAAAAATTTCCAGAGTTGTTCATCGTACTCAAAAACGTGCCAATTTTGTATGTTATTCAGTATGGAAGGCCTATGTCTCATTAGTATATGGTATTTTAATTTGAAAGTAGTGGGAGGTGTAAATGTTGAAGTTGCTTTGGCTAACGCATCCGCCTGTTGATTTTCTACTCTTGGAATATAATGAATGTTAACAGAGGAGAAAAAGTTTTCGATCAGATCCCAAACATAGTTCCAATAAGATCTTAACCTAGGATGTTTGGCCTGGTATTGATGATTTACCTATTTCACGATTAGCTCTACATCGCCAAAGACTTCCACGTTTTTAATTTTCATTCTCCTGGCATCTTCCAATCCTAACACTACTCGCATACATTTTTAGTGTGGTCAGTGTTCCATTGTAATCTATAAGATAAAGGGATAACAAATTTTTCATCAGGTTCCACAAAAAGAACCCCAGCTCCGGCCCCAAAATAAGATGAGGCACCATCAAAAAACATCTTCCAAACACCAGTCCTATATACATCATGTTTTACTTTCTCTTTTTCTTTTTTATTTTCTGTACAACTTTCCTCTATACATATATCAATATCATCATCGATGGATAAAATGCAATAGCCTAAATCTTGATCAGCAATATAAACAGGTTAGTTGTTTTGGTTATGTGGGTCACTTACCGTGAATGCTAACTTGGTTTCTATGTACAAACGCGTGAACTATCCTCCAAAGACCGGGATCGTGGCATACATCATGTCAAGTTGGAGGGATCCTCCAAGTTTGGCATCCCAAGACCTAGATAAGAGCATACCGTACTTTGGGGGTATATCAGCGATGACCACATCCATTAGAACGCCTTTCGCAGGTATCTATACAAGATTAACAACTAAATCTTTTATCATGCCTATACACTTAAATTTTCTTGAATCGAATGAATATAAATCTCCATAAGGTCTGGTGATTTCAAGACCAAGTCTCTCCATAATGACTTTATGCATTATGTTCTGAGAGGCTCCAGAATCTAACATGCAATTATGGAGTAAGTGATCGTGCACAATCAGAGTGATATAGAGAAGGGAGACAGTGTCTTTGGCACCTTCAAAACGTGGGCCAAAAATTATGTTAGGCTTGTCATCTTCTAAATTTATAACATCGGCCTAACTTTCGTTTTCTGAAAAACTTATCATTTTAGCGATCTATTTTCTGTAAATTGGATTTTTTGCCAATTCTACAAGGGGTATAGGGATTTTGATTTTATATATTTCATTTTCCAGATTAAAACTTCCTATGGTTTTGTCTATCTCTATGGTTTGGACTTCTAGCCCCTTCTTGTCATCTTTCTTTTGTAGTAAGGTTTTAGTTTCAATTACATGGACCTCTATTTTATGTGCGTTTATGGCTGATGTTTCCATTAGCTTTGTCTTGGTGGGTTGTGTGTCAACGGTCTTAATTCTTATAGTCTGTTTTACACCGCTTTTCGAAACTAACTCGTTTGTTTCACCCCTCGGCAAAATATTTTTCACTGGGGGAATTGTGAGGCTCTTGTTTCTAGGCCTTAGATTTTACTTTTGGTGGAGTTTGTCCATTATATCGTCTGCAATTTCCTAATAGGTTGAATCTTCAATAATACCACTATTTTTGTTATTTTGGGATCTATCTTTTGTAGTTGCAGATTTTTCATAATCTTTCCTCGTTAAAAAAGGTTGTAGGCAGTCGTCGCCAAGATTATTAATGTCTTCCTCTAATTCCTCAAAATCATCTACATCTTCTCCTCCTATAAGGTTTTCTCCTTTAAAGGGGGTTTGGATTTTTTTATCCTCATTCTTAATCTGTCTTGGTGGATTTTGAGGGTTAGGATTCCTTTTGAAATCCTTTCTGGGAAAGTGTTCATTCTTCGCTTTATTTAGCTCCATTATTGAGATCTTGTTTAACAACTCTTTGATTATCCTTGCCATGTCATCCATTTTGTCTTCTGAAGATCTTCCAGATCTAGACGGTCGCCCTTGATCTCTATATCTTCTGGTTTCTTTGTTTCCAGATTCAAATTTGGTTTTCAACTTTCCTGATGCTTTCATGTTTGACTCAATTTCAAGGGCATCATATTGCATCTTGGTGAGGTCTAGTGACCTCCTCTCCCTCAATAATAGGGTGAAATCAGGGTCAAAATCTCCAGCGAAGGTTACTTTCACTGCAGGTTGGGAGGGTTTGACCTCGGCTGGAATCTTATTATACAATTTATTGAACCTCTGGGTGAACTCGAGGACTGATTCAGTGTGTTTCTTTCTTAGAGCCCCAAATTCAGTTAGATAATAGAGATGGTCTTTCCTTTCCCCCCACTGTCTAATGAAAGCATTTTCGAGTTCCTCATATGATGGTATAGATCCTGCTACTAGACCACGAAACCAGGTTCTTACCTGGCCTTCAAAATTCTGAACCAAGAGTCTGGAGTAGACATCTTCATGTTCGAGTCCAAGGATTTCAACGAATTGGTCAAAGAAATTGATGTGTTCTGCTGCAGTCAAATCACCCTCTCCTGTGAATTTAGGAAGATTCTTCATGTAGTTTTCAAGTAAGTCATGGAGGGGGACTGGGAGGACCAAAGGAGCATATCTAGCAGCCACCTTTGTAAATATTTGAGGGGGTGGTACTTGGTCGCCGACTCCTCTTCCTGCAGCACCACCTCTAGCAGCACCTCCTCTGACCGCAACCATTGATGATTTAGAGGTTGTTGCTTGGAGACTATGTGGAAGGGTTTCGGGAAATTGGTTATCAAGGGACAGGAAACTTGAGGAAGGGGAACTAGGGAAAAGTGGACTAGTTTCTTCAAACTCACAGGGTGAATATCAAGGAGAGTCAACATGAGTCATGTCGAGAAAAATAGGATGATAATATGAGTTCTGAGAGATAGGAAAATGAACTTCGTGAAGTGAAGAAGTTTCTATTGAAGCGGGAAGTGATGCAGATATTTTACCTCTATTGGTGAAAGAATCAGTTAGGAAAATTTCAGTTTTAAAATCAGGCGAGACCAAACCAAGTTCAAGGGTTGTTATCTTATTAGTAGGTAACCCGTCGCAAGGAGGTGGGGTATTCGTTCCTTCAAAAATACCCCTAGTGATCGAATCCGCAATTTTAGGTTGACAAAACCTATTTGTCGATGATATAGTTTGTTTAAGATATCTTCTTGATTTAAAAAAAAAAATTGGATCTAGAGTCGGCGAAGTTTGTTTGTCGTCTGGGTTTTTTTTGGTATTCTTTCGGTTAAAAACCATTTTATTTATCGTGGAGTCGCCAAGTGAAAGATAAAAGTAGGCTTATAAGGTTTTCAATATTTGTTCACTATCAAAGATAGAAAGTGTCAATGCCATTCTTCCCAGGGAAAAACTTTGTTTCTTCGTTCCCTGACAACGATGCCAAAAAGATGTTGTTCCTGAGTTTGTACTTTAAGGATCTAAAGTACATCGTCAAGGAATCTAAAAAGATAGAGAAAGATAAGGATTAAAGAGGTCAGTTATATGAAAAGGGTTATTGTTGGTTCCTTAACTGTCTCTATCTAGCTTCCCAGTTTTCTTGGATACTATTGTCTCTTTCAATTACTACCCATGAACGTTCTAACTCAACCCGGTTATTTGTTGTCTGTCGGATGGTGTTAAATAAATTTAAAGCAATGCTCGTTTGATTTGATAGTCCAGGTTCGATATTAGGTTGTCTTGTAACTGGTACAGTCATGAGGGACAAAGACTGAAAGGATAAATTCTTATGTTTTCTTTTAAGGGTTCGTTATTTCTGCTTCAAAACATGTAAGAAGAACTATAAAACCTTGAATTAATAGTATGACGAAACAAAAGGTCGTTTTTGGTATATGAGTTAAATTTTGAAAAGGGAATATGCATGAAATGAAAAGAAAACATAAAGTTGTCGAACAGGGTGAGGCATCAATTAAAGAGGAATCTCACTTTGTGACAGAAGAAGAAAATAATCAGGAAAAACTCTTAATGAAGCATATGATATTGAAATCTAAAATATTTACAGGCCGTGTATCTGTTGATAGCCGATATAGAGGAAAGGTTGTAAACGATTAAATTGCAAGAATAATTAATTACCACAGTAGAGGTTGTACTAAATTGTAGTTAAGAATTCATGTAAGAGATATATGAAAATATGGAACAAGAGAGAAACACATAACTCAAACTTGACCAAATCTGGAATCTTCAATGTGTATTTGTATTAATTCAAAAAAAATCTTCAAATTCTTCTTTACAATGTGCCCAGAAAAAGCCCTCTTTCAGTCTCCTGAAATTATACTTATACCAGATCCCTCATTATTGTTAGTTGGTGATCTCCTAACTCCTAGGGGAAAACAGTTACAAAAATGCAAACCTCAACCGTTTGCATGATTATCATTTATTTTCCTATCATCTCAATAATATAAGTTTTCAAATTGATACCTCATTGTTTTATTGGAGTATCTCCTTCTTTCAACCCAATACATTCAATACATTTTTCAAGAAAGTGTGCAAAATTTATGGGATGCTCTGGAAAATCCTTTGCTTCGAATAGATAAAATTTTCTCTGAATTTTTGGAAGCCGGTCTTCGATCCCCTTACCAACAAACTTAATTGATTGAAATTTCAAGTTTGGCTTCACTAGCCACCTGTCTATTAGGGTCACATCCATTTCTTTTAACTGTGAAATTTCCATCTGAATTTCGTTCAAACCCTATTTGAAATTCAACTGGTGTCTTACAATGTTTATCTGTTCTAATTTCCCAGTGCAATTGTCTCTTCCAATACCTACTGATTCCTTGTCCAACAAATCAAAGATTCTTTCACAATTGTCTTTGATTTCTTTGTCTATTTTCTTATTTTCTGCTATGTTGGTTTCCCATACCTTGAGAATGATATCACCTCTGATCTGCTCTGTGACAGAAAGCTTTGGAATTTTTTATACTTCTTCATTTTCAAAACATACAACTGCCTTTTGAAAAGTGGCCCTTACTGCTTTAGCTTCATTTTCTTTAAAAATAATATTATCAAGAGCATTGGTTACTTCCTGAAAATAATTATGAATAATCTCTACTTGGGAGATTACTTTCTGTTGCTTGGCTTCTACCTCTGCATGTATTTCCAGTGATTGGTCCTGAAAAAATTTCAAGTCTATAACCCATCCTTTTATTGAATTCAATTTAGTATGTAGTTGTCTTACCAATTCTTCTTGTCGAATAACCTGTATTTGGCTAGTCTGCATCTTCTCGTTCATCTCATCTAGACGTGACTTAAGCAATTGAATTTCTTGGTTGTCAGCAGCTCTGGCCTACTCTAGACCTTTATTTATTTCTTCTTTGATATTTTTCTCTGTATCTTTTAGTTGGTTTTGCAATTGGACTATCCTGTGGTTACTCTATTTCAACCTTGTTCTCATATTGTCAACGGTGAATAGATTTTTCATTGCCAGGGCTCCCATGGAACCCGCCACCTCTGTAGCAAAATATCCCTCTTCCAAGTTTTTCCCATCCACCAACACCCTGTGTTTCTTTACCATACCACCTTCTATCATATACATCTCCTGCTTTAATACAACCTTCCTCTTTTTACTGAGAAAGTAATCAGAGGGAGGTATTTCTTCTCTGGAGATAGGGTCAAGGTCACTAGCATATATGACTCCTACCTGAGGGAGCCCAAAAGAAGACTGTAAAGGGGTCAAGGAAGTGATGGGATTAACCAACTCTATGAATGTTATTTCCCCTGTTGTCTTGGGGGTATGAACATGAATAGTAGATGATGAAGGAGGGGTAGATTGACTGGATTCGAGAGGTGTCCCAGACCTTCTTTCTGTTTCTTCTCCTAGATTCTTTGTTTGTGGGACTTATTTGTTTTGTGAAGATCCTTCTGCCCCCTGTGGATTTTCATTGGTGTCTGCTTTATCCTGCGCTTTCTGTCCGAAGCCTGGGGGAATGTTTTCTTGTTCTGGAGGAGATGTTGTTGCTTCGCCCTGCAATACCTTGGGAAAACTGCTTCGTCTGTGTCTCTGGAAGGTTAGGACTCTAGTTTGCAAGTCAGATGATAATGTCTATACCATTTCTAACACCTCCTCATAGGTTTTGACCCCTTTGAAAATGTCATCGCGAGGGGATTCCTCATGTTCAAATGCTTTCATGCCACAGTGAACCATGTGGCTTCCCATTGATTGATAAGGGTCGTGTTTCCTATGTTTCAGATTCACCAACTTGACCTCCTCTAGAGATGTAGCTTCAACTTTGGAATGACCCAGGTTGAGTAGCGAAAACCTTCCAATATGTACGGGAAAGACTGGCCAAAACTTCTTTTGAGCTACCTTCAATTCTATCCCAATACCACCTATTATTATCTAATGAGCTACCTCCCTACACACCAGTCTATTAGGGAGGAATTTAGGAAGTTCATGAGGAGGGATAAAACATCTAAAAACCCTGATATAGAAGAAATTCTCCTTAATAAACCAATCGGCAACTGCCTTGAGGTTTCCTATGACCAACTCTAAAATATGGGGGGGTGCACATCCATACAACGTCTGATGCACCGGTATCTCCACGAAATGAAAAAATTTGTAAAAAGAATCCTTAGCATTTTCTTCCCACAACTTAGACTGATATTCATGAATCGGTTCAGTGCAGGTTGGGTTCCAACTCCAACTCATCAAAGGGAAAGGAGTCGTGAAACATATAGTGTCCATGATATATGCTGACATATAAAAGGCTACTAGTCGTCCATTGGATCTTGCGGTTTGATACTCCATAACCTCCTTAGCTAGGTTATCTGATAGAATTTTGTTCCAATTGAAGCTATAGCCTTCGACTGCTTCATGTAAAAGGTGTTGGCATGTTTTCAGACAGAAGGCAGAGCATGATGGTTGGCATGTTTAATAGGCAGAGTATTCTTGTCATTGATGGCAAGATCAGAGTATTCCTGTCATTTATGGCTTCGATGGAAAAATAGGAACATAAGATAAGTTTAGAAAGACCAGCATCACAACAATGATCGAATGACAAGATCAAAGTGTTGGTCAAACTCCATTTCTGAGTTTTGGCTATTGAGATTTCGGATATCGGGAGATAGAAATGTCAAGGATCACTACAACAGGAGTCCCAAACTCGTGATATGAGAAATTGCGAAATATCCTCAGTCGTCAGATCGAGGATTGATTTGAACCGTTGATCAGGCATGACGAAGGACTGTAAAGTTTGATAAGATCTGGATCGTTGGGTCCATAGGACATGTGGCGAAAGATCATCATGTTGGTCAAACTCCATTTTGGAGTTTTGGCTATCGGGATTTTGGATATCGGAAGATAGAAATGTCAAGGATCATTACAACAGGAGTCCCGAACTCGCGATATGCGAAATCGCAAAATATCCTCAGCCGTCAGATCAAGGATTGATTTGAACCATTGATCAGGCATGATGAAGGGCCATAAAGTTTGATAAGATCTGGATCATTGGGTCCATAAAACATGTGGGGAAAGATCGTCATTTCACTGACTGGGAAGTCAAAGGAACGGGGTTCCCTAACCTCTCGAATTCACGAAATGCGAAACCCCGATGTAAACTCCATTTCATAGTTTTGGATACTAGGACTTTGAATTGACAAGAACACTGAACAACAAGAATGTTGAAATCGCGAAATGCTAAATACCGAAATGCCAAAAGGAAAAACTCTGAAATCTCGTCAATCGTCGATCTAAGGGGGTTATGTGAGTTGTTCGATCACTTCAGAGTTTTAGAAATCAGAAGATGGAGATGTCCAGAAATCCTACCATAGGAGTCCCGAAGTCACGAACCCCGAAATCGTGATATGTGAAATCGCGAAGAGATCTAGACCGTCGAATCATCTAGAGTGTGGACCGTTGATCCGACTCCATTTCAGAGCTTCGAATATTGGGACATGGAGCGTCAAGAAACTCTACCACACGACATGCAAAGTCCCGAAATGACGAAATGCAAAATGTGAAAAACATTTCTTTGTGTAGACCTTGGTCACAGCCATTGCTCACATCAGCGAGAGATAGATGAAAAGAGCTATAGCAACCAAGCTCCTCTTCGGGGATCGCGACATGGAGTGTTGAGACACTTGATCACACAAATCCTGAAATGTTGAAGAGCGGAATGCCGAAATGAATGCAAGACTAATAAAGTCATCCAACAATGCAGGTGAACTTGAATATGATCGGAGGGATAGTGCTCCATCTCATAGTTTTTTGAACAGTTAGAAATTTGTTAGCAAAACTAGTTTATGATTCTTTATCTTTTAACATTTTTGGTAGCCGAGACATTTTTTGGTTGAAGATGATTTGAGGTGAAATGAACGTCGTGGTGGGCGATAAAAAAAGAACATAGAGTTGTAGAGAGTTGGTTGTTCTGACTGGAAAAATGAGTTGAACTATAGAATTGAAAAACTACAGAATGTATAGAATGAAGAAAAGCTCAGATAGAAGGAACAGAGGCTGAACAGAAAAGAAAAGGTGGAGAGAGCAGAATGTGCACATATCAAAAGGGATGAGAAGGACAGAGAAAGAATAGATAGATAGAGACAGCAAGTCAAGCCAAATATGTACAGAGAAGAAGAGTATTGTAGCAGAGAAGAATTGTAGAATAGTGAAGAAGTGGTAAGAATTGATTTATCTATGTGTTGGTTATTTAATCATTTATTTGTAACTAGGGTGGTAGGGAGGTGCTAGGGAGGACTATTGTCCTCATAGGTTCAAGTGAGTGCTTTAACACATGGAGTTGCAGCTTCCTTCTTGTTGTAGCCAGAGAAACCAGGGTGGTAGGGTGGTGCAAGGGAGAACAAGTTTTCTCTGTTATACAGGTTGGAGCTTGTGTAACTGGAAGTTGGTGCTTCCATCTAGTTGGTGTTGGAACATTAGGGGAGTTGGTGCTTCATTCTAGTGGGTGCTAGAGAAACAAGAGAGTCGGTGCTCTCAAACAAGTTGAAGCTTGTAAAACAGAGGTAGCAGCCTCACATTGAGTTGGTGCTCAATTATAGATGATGTACAAAACTTAAAAGACTGCCTATCATTTTGAAGAAGAAGAGGTTTTCTCCCTTTATGGGTTTCCTTGTGAAAAATATGTCTTTGTGTATATCTTATGGTTGACAGATGCTCATTATTTATGTTGTTCATATGCTGTATGATATTGATGATCACTTGAAGAAAGTTTGAGAATTGTTTA
>SNQJ01S0232681.1:2928-14098 GCA_010110895.2 Picea sitchensis | reverse complement strand
TTGTGGAGTAAGAGAACTTGTTATCACTCCAAGAAATTCTTCTAGGTTGTACTTCGAAGAAGCTTGGTAACTTACTAATTTATCAATGTTTTAATCAAAGGGACCGATATGGATGAATCAATCAAATCTCACACACTCTAGAATGATATGAATACTTTCAAAAAGATAAGGCTTTCAACCAAAGGTGTTCAAAAGGTTTAATAAACAATGAAAGTATGGAGGATACCTATAATACTAGCAGAAACATATACACGAAGTACATATGAATGGCCAGATAAAATAAGTGAAGCACTTGCAGATTATATGTTTATGGATGTAATGACAAGTTTACAGTTATCATACATTTGATACACAATAAACAACAAACATAATATTCAGATACAAGTAAGATAAGAGAGAGAATATGAAAGTCTGAACAAAGATGGAAAAATAAGCTTATGTCTAATATATATTCAAAAGGTTTGAAGAATACAATAGTAGTGGTCAATTCCCCATAGTATAACCCCCCTTCATTCATTCAAAACAATAGAATTTATAGTCTTTACAAAGTAGTTTCAGATCCTAAGAAATTGGATCTAAAATACTAAATATAGAAAGTCAAAACAGTTTTCATAAAACTATGAAATAACCATATCTTAAGGGTCAAAATCTTATCCTGACAATCTTCATGATCTTTGATGGCTACACAAATCCTGATAAGATAATAGATAAGGTCAAACAAAATGCCACCTTGGTAGACAAGTCATTCTTTTTCCAAAAATAGATAAGAATCTTTATCATTTACACTTTGCTGGCACCTTCAAAACTGAGACAGAGCACTAATTTTGATGCTCTAAATTATAATTATCATGTAGAAACCTTCCTTGTGCCAAAAGGATAATGAAAACTGGGATTTGTGAAAAAAGATTGTTTCTCTACTCTGTCTCTGCTTTCGGTGGCTAAAGATAGCTGTGAAAGACCACCTAAGCCACCGAAAGGGCAAGTCTTTGAACTTGCTTCTAAAAATGTTGTTCTTTATCTGGTAATGGTTCAACAATTACACATTCTGCAAATAGTAATCCAAGTTAATTAGAAGTACGGTTTTCTTGCATTCTACTTTTATATAACTCTTGGGTTCTCTGCAAAGTGTGTAAAAATGTATATTCATCACCTGATGCTGTCAGTGCCATGATAATAGCTTGCAAGTTTTGGCCTAGGTTTCCCTCAAAGTATGGGGCTTCTGGTTCGATGCTCTGAGGTAGATAAAATTCAAATGATAACCACATAACTATTACTAAGATGATAATGAAAAGGGTCGAATAAATTGCTCCAGTCATAGCAAGCAAACAATGCAACTTTGATTCAATTTTTTCCTTTTCAACTTATCAATGATCTGTTGATGAGATCATTGTTTGCATAATACTTTGAATTTCACCAGAACTTATGAATCCATTCCTATTCAATCTCTGCAATTACTACAAACAATGTAATAAGTACTATTTAACACTGAAAAATTCCATTGAAGAGATCTTCGTTGTTTTTGTAGGATTGAATAGCCTAAAGCACGTTGACAACAACATACAAAAGTGCACAGAGAACAGTAACAATGTTGAAGCATTTGCATTCGACCAAGAAGGGATATGTGCTCTTCAAGTATTTGGTTTTCAATTCTGCATCGATCTGGATGTCCTCGAAGGCTACATGTGTTGCTATCTGGTGTTCTTGGTGGCAAGACTATCAAGCGGTCTTATTTTATTTATTGTTGTTGATACCTGGCACTTGATGTACAATACAAAACCTCAATTATCAACGCCTCAACCCTCTAGCTAACAACAACTCGATACTTGCATAATATTTACAATATGCTTGGCATTTGATTTTAGTCAACAATTTACTTCTGTAGAGTCTGGTACCTGGAAAATCAGACATGTATTCAAGAAATTGAATATTAGCTCTGTACTTAGGGTATTTCCTTCCATCGATGATGAATAAACCTCTGAATCTTCGAAGCCATTGTCATTAAAAAAGATCATGCAGTAAATTATTGATTCGATGGTTCAGAAGCTTATGGGTGGGAAACCTTCCATGTTTACAGAGCTGACAATTAACATCTTTTTCACAGGAAGAGGATATAATATCCGGATATCTTGCAAGAATAGATACCCTGTGATATGAATAAGTGAACTTGGTGTTTTCACCCAACGGGTTGACTTGACCTATGACTAGGTTATATCAATTGATGATTTGGCATAGGAACTCGGCTTTGGACATTTGGACACTATAGTGCTTAAGTGTTTTGGCTTAATGCTAACCTATGTATGGCTTGTGATGATGACAGGTATTTGAAAGATGGAATTGGTGCTTGTAATGGTTTGATGTATTAAACAAATGGGGTGTGTGACAAGTGGAATGAGGAGTTTGGCATATGTCCACATGTGGCTTGCCCCATGGGTCCCTAAAGTTTTGTCTAAAAACCATCAAAGCCGAGAGGTTTATTTTAGTTTAAAAGGAAACTCAGGCTTAGGGACAAAAGGAGTTGTTTGGTATATGATAGATTAGATCTGTTTCTTTAAAGACTCTAGACTTGCAATTTGGCACACAAATGATATTTAATATAGCTAGGATAGCTAAAGATTAGATCACTTGTGAACACACCACATTTTGATGAAATTTTCAACAAAAATGTATATTTTGTTTTGAAAATATGAAATCCATAAGAGCTAGGGTTGATTATAGGTAACAATTATTGTATTTTTTGGAATGTAGGTCAGACGATAACCTTGGACAAAGTGATCAATAGGAGCTCGATGAGAGAAATGAGAGTAGGACACTGGCCAAAAACCTAGGGGAACAATAAATCAAGTAGCGAGTAATGAGGACATTCATAAAAAATACCAGTGCAATTTTTGTCACTAACAGAACCCATGCTTAATTGTGGAATAATTATATCCTATATGGATAGTTCTTGTCATTCCGTTTCTGGTGGTATGTGGAACGTCACATAACTCCTCACAGTTAGAGAGTTATGGCCATGAGAAGCTAGAGACCCCAGGTTTGGGTAATGGACCCAAGTTTGTTTGATGTATAATGGTATGAGTTATGATATATTTTCAGATAATACTATTCTATATGGATAGTCCATGTCATTCCATTTCTGGTGGTATGTGGAACGCCACATAACTCCTCACGGTTTGAGAGTTATGGCCTTACGAAGTTGGAGGACACTCATATGTCATATAGAAGCCCCAAAAGGTCAAAGTAGTCAAAGTGGTTTAAGAGATTTTAAAAGGTAAATAATAAAGTGAATTAATGAGTGTACTATAATTCAAAGTTAATAAAAAATAAATTATTTCAATAATAAATTTAATGGATAAATTAGAAGTGGGTTAACCCTAAAATATGGAAAGTGGGGCCAAGTGACCTAGAAGATGTTTTTAAGGAAGGTACTTGGAGAGTATAAATAAGAGGCAAGGCTCTCTCATTTTAATCACACCTGAGAATATTCAATATCTATAGGTGTCTGAGGTAACCAAGGATATCTAAGCTAAAATTCTGAGGGAAGGTGAAGAAAATAAGGCCGAAATGCAAGGAAGGATAAATTCTTTTGATGGTGCTTTCTAAGGTATGTTATTTACAAGTCATCTCACCATTTTTGCTATACGTTTTTTTTCTATAATGATTCAGACCGTGAAATTTCTATGCCATTGATAAAATATATCCAAGTACCTATGGTAAAAAATTCAGCTTGTGGGTCATTGTATTTTTGGAGTTACACTTCGTGGAAAATAGGGTTTGTGGCTAATCTTGAAACTAGTCAAAAACAAGTGTTTTGGGTAAAAACGTTATAACTTATTTATAACAGATCCAAATTCCGTGAATTTTTTTTTTTTGGTTAGGTTAAGGTATGTAGTATCCTTTTTAATAGTTTCATATCAATTCAACAACTATTCCATGTGGGGCATGCTCTACAAGGGCGCTCTCTAGAATAAGCCAGAATTCAACAATATATGTCATTTTTTCTATAACTCCTTTTTTGAGAGGTTCCAAGTAGTGACGCTTGGAGGAATTGCATAAAACACACTGAATAAAATTGTGTATCAATTTCAAATATTTATACATTACAGGTACAAAGTTATGATTACTTCAAGTTAGGGTTGTTGGCTAATCCAAAACTAGGCATGTGAGACTAAAGAAAAGTTTGAAGAAAATGCCAGTATCTTGTTGTTGAAGTTAAGGAAGGTTTGTAGGAATGTGATCATATACACCAGTACTATTATAGAGCTACAAATCAGATTTGGATGATGAAATTGATGAGGAATTTTGGTTGAGGTACATGTTGAGTACATGGTTGAGACAAGTAGTTGATGAGTTGACACATACATGAGGTGTATAGTTGATGATGTTGGTACATATTGATGAGTCATAGTTGATGTTTAATTGACACATGATTGGTACATACTTGGTACATGGTTGGATGCACTAGTTTATGGTACATGTTTATTACAGGTTATTTGGTACAGGTTGGTGCATGGTTGATGCACTTGTTTATGGTACAGGTTGATTACAGGTTGAGGTATAGGTTGATGCATGGTTCATATTTATTAGTACATGTTTACAATGGTATATATCACAGTGAAAGGTTGACAATGGTTCCATCATTCTACTTCTACTTCAAGGTGGCAGGACGGGGGCAAGGACAGGTGGTTGTAGCCACCTTCCAATTGTAGCCGAAGAACATAGGGGGTTGTAGCCTCCTTATGGTTGTAGCCAGAGAATTGGGGAGTTGGATCTTCCCTCAGTTTGTAGCCTGAGAAACTAAGGGGTTGGAGCCTCCTTCCAGTTGCAGCTGGAAAACAAAGTTGGTGCTTCCAATGAATGTAATTCTTCAAGACATATAAGAAAAAACATTCTGTGGTTTTCTTCCGATTTGGGTTTCCATGTAAAACACTGGTGTACTTTGTATGCGTATGTTTATTCATTTGTTCATTGCTTATTTACTCTATATTTATTGGATGATAATGCTTCATTGATATAACACTTGGATTATATGGTTAAAAAGGATTAAATTGCTTTATTATTGATTCACCCCCCCTCTTAGTAATCCAACAATTGGTATAAGAGAAGGTTCCTTCAGAAATCAGTTTAACCACTGAAAGGTACATCATGGAGAGTACCAACTCATTTAAAAATGGAATACCACACTTTGATGGACAAAAGTATGATTTTTAGAGCATAAGGATGAGGAGATATATATAGGCACAGGGATTTCAAGTTTGGTAATCAATTGTAGATGGATACACAACACCAACAATTCCACCAACAAATGACAAAGAAGTAAAACTCAGTGAGAATAATTCCAAAGCCACAAATGCACTTTTGAATGGTCTTAGTGATACGGTATTCACCAAAGTTGCACACTGTAAATCCGCTAAAGAGATTTGGGACGAGCTTCAAAATATTTATGAAGGAGATACAAAAGTCAAAGAAACAAAGCTTTAGAATTACAGAGGTCAGTTTGAACAACTACAAATTAAAGAAGATGAATATATCGCAGCCAACTTCTTACGAGTCGATGAAACAGTTAATGCAATCATAGGATTGGGAGAAGAAATTGAAGAATCTGTAATTGTTCAAAAGATACTAAGATCTCTTCCTATGAGATTCAACCCTAAGATATCAACACTAGAAGAAAGATCAAATATGGACTCAATAATCATGGCCAAACTACATGGAATCTTCATAGCATATGAAATGAGAACCGAGCAGGAAAATCCAGATGTAAAAGAAGCAACCTTCAAGGATTCCAGAAGATCAAAGAAAAAGAAAAAGGAACAAGAAGAATATAGAAACAACAGTGACGCCTCAGAAGATGATGAAGAAGTGGACAACTTTGTCAAAAGACTAAACAAGGGAATCAACGATGGGTATAGAGGTAAGATCCCTTTAATTTGTTTTAATTGTGATGGTATTGGTCATTTTACTAACAAATGTACTCATAATAAAAAGAGAAATGACGAAGGTTACTCTAAAGGAAAACACACATATAAAGGAAAAATAACTAAAAGGAAAGTTTTCAAGAAAATCTTATACACCAAAGAAAACATGTCATCATCAGATGAAGATAAAGTCAGTAACAATGAGACAGAAAGAGTTCTATTCATGGCAATAAAAGACTTTCACAAAGAAGACTCCAAAGAAGAATATGAAGAAGCCGAAGAAGAATGTGAAGAAGTCAAAGAAGAAATTGAAGAGGAAGAAGTTGACTATAAAGAAGAATTAATGTGTGCCATAGAAGTTATCACAAGAGAAAAGAAGAAAAAGAAGAAATTGCAAGCAAAACTAGAACAAATGATCACAAAATTGAAGGTTCAAATAGAAGAAGATGAAATAATTGAAGAATCACTCAAATAACAACTAGAAGAAAAGGACAAGAGAATTGGAAACTTGGAAGCAGAGGTTGTCACACTAAGAAAGGACATTCAAAAGAAAATTATGCAGATCAGCTCAAAAGTTCTGAATGACATTATCAACTGTCAAAAATATCATCTTGACAAGTCCAGACTTGGATACAATCAGATAGAAAAGGGATCAAGCTCCAAAACAACATAGTAAGAAACAAATCCAAAGAGCTATGCAGAAACAATCAAAGAGGATAGGAAGATATACAAGGAAGATTACAGGGACACTCCTCCACCAAGAAGATTCAGATTTCAGAATCAACAACAGACAAATAAGCCTCAAGAGGAAGAAGGATTCATAAGAGCACCTCCTTTCAGAATATCTTCAACTCCCAGGTATCAAACTATATTTTTTGGTTTATGTTATGCATGTAATAATTTTGGACATAAAGCTATGAATTGCAGATCTAACAACAAGAATAGTAACAACTTTTAGAGTTATACAAAAAGGGATTGTTCAAGGAGACCTAGTGACACACAAAGAAGAAGTTACAACAGGTTTGAATCTTTGAGCACTGAAGTGGAATTTACAAATGTAACAATTTTGGACACATGTCCAAGGATTGCAAAATGACAGTCCCTCCTAAAGAACCTCAACAGAATAACAATAGTCATAGATAAGAACCTCAGAAAACGACATGGATAAGAAAGCAAGATCAATATAACAATGGAGAATGCATAGTCTCTCTACAAGCTAAGTAGAAGAAACATAGTTGGTATGTTGACAGTGGATGTTCAAAACACATGACAGGTGATAAAGACAAATTTCTTACATTACGAAAAGAAAAAAATGGATCAGTCTCCTTCGGAAATGATAATTCATCCAAACTCATTGGAGAAGGCATAGTCTGAATTGGGAACAAGAATGAAAAGGCACAAAATGTTCTAATGGTAGAAGATATGAAACATAATATTCTAAGTGTGAGTCAAATGTGTGAGCAAGGTCATAAACTTACTTTCGATTCAGAAAAGTGTGAGATAAGAAAAGATGGTTCGGGTAAATTGGTCGGTACAACTACAAGAACTTAAAATAACATATATGTGTTAAGTGAAATTGGAAATGAAAAATGTTCTCTAGGAAAGGAAGATAAAAGTTGGCTATGGCATAGAAGAATGGGTCACATGCATTTTGATATCCTTGTCAAAGTCTGCAAAAGAGAAGCAGTCAGAGAAATTCCCCAGATCACGAAACCAACCAACACTTTATGCAAGCATTTACAACAAGGAAAGCAAACAAAGACCAAGTTCAAATCAAAGGAATATTCAACAACAATACCACTGGAAATTGTGCACAGTGATCTAGTTGGAACAACTACAACAAAGGGCTTAAAAGGTGAAAAATAATTTATGTTATTATTTGATTATTATACAAGACTGACTGCAATTTGTTTTCTCAAGAACAAGTCAGAAGCTTTTGAAAAATTCAAGATCTACAAGGAAATGGTTGAAAATGAGATGGATTCAAGAATCAAATGTTTGATATCTGATAATGGAGGAGAGTTCACTTCAAATGAATTTATGGACTACTGTAGCATTCATGGAATAAAAAGGAAATTCTGCGTTACTAGGACACCTCAATAGAATGGAGTAGTTGAAATAAAGAACATGACAATACACGAAATGGCTCGAACAATGCTGATGGATTCCAAATTGATAGATATATTTTCGACGTAGGTAGTGCATACAACAGTTCACATTCAAAACAAAGTAATGCTTCGAAACAACACTTATAAAACTCCCTACGAGCTATGGAAAGAAAGACCAGCAAATGTGAAACATTTCATAGCTTTTGGAAGAAAATGGTACATCAAAAACATTTCATAGCTTTTGGAAGAAAATACATCAAAAGAGAAGATGGCGCACGGGAAAGTTTGACTCTTGTGTGAAAAAGAATACTTGTTGGTTACCTGGCAATAAGGAAAGAATACAAGTGTTACAATCTAAGATTGAAACAAAAGTTGTGGGAGCATCAATGTAACAATTGATGAAACGTAATGCACTTCAATCAAAGGAAGAAGAAAACAAAATGAATGGAACAACTCTTCAAAGAAGAAGATGAAAAATAAGCAGAGGAAGATAAAGATGAAGAGAATCTCCCACGTAAGAAGAAGAGGAAGTTCAGAAAGTATCTCCAAGACACCTAGCAAACAAGTATTAAGGAAGAATAATCCTTCAAATCAAATTATTGGAAACAAAGATGCAAGAGTTGAGACTAGAAGAAAGTCCATTCAATAGAATAAACACACCTAGCACTCTTATCTACAATTGAACCAAATTGTTTTGAAGAAGCCAACAAGGATGGATTTTGAATAAGGCCATGGATGAAGAATTGGATCAAATAGAGAAAATGACACTTGGGAATTGGTTCCAAGACCAAATAATAAGAATGATCGACACAAAATGGTTTTCAGGAATAAATTGAATGAAGATGGACAAGCCATACAAGGAACAAATCTAGATTGGTATAAAGGATATGCACATATTGAAGGAATCGAATTTGAAGAGACATTTTCTGGCCCCGGCCTAATGGAAGCAATCCGCTTACGCTAGCTTATGCATGCTCCAAAAATGTTAAAGTATATCCGATGGACGCAAAATCGCTGGATTACCGAGAGGGGGTGAATGGGCACAGTGTAATTATAATCCTTTTCTTCAAATGTTATATCAATGTAGAATTATTATCCACACCGCTAGTAGAAATAAACAATCACACACATACACAAGACACCAATGTTTTACATGGAAACTCAAATCGAGAAAAACCACATACCGCTTTTTCTTATATGTCTTGAAGAATTACATTCATTGGAAGAACCAAATTCCTTTGTTTTCTAGCTGCAACTGGAAGGAGGCTCCAACCCCCTAGTTTCTCAGGCTACAACCTAAGGGAAGCTCCAACTCCCAAATTCTCTGGCTACAACCAGAAGGAGGCTACAATCCCCAATGTTCTCTGGCTACAACTGGAAGGTGGCTACAACCACCTATCCTTGCCTTGTCCTACCACCCTAAAGTAGAAGTATAATGATGGAACCACTGTCACACTATAACTATGAGATACACCACTATAAACCTGTACCAATAAATCTGAACCATGCATCAACCATGCATCAACCTGTAATCAACCTGTACCATAAACAAGTGCATCAACCATGCACCAACCTGTAATCAACCTGTACCATAAAAAAATGCATCCAACCATGTACCAAGTATGTACCAATCATGTGTCAACTACTCATCAAATATGACTCATCAATATGTACCAACATCATCAACTATACACCTCATGTATGTGCACCAACTCATCAACTATACACCTCATGTATGTGCACCAACTCAGTAACTACTTGTCTCAACCATGTACTCAACAGGTACCACAACCAAATGCCCTCATCAATTTCATCATCTAATTCTAATTTGTAGCTATATAATAGACCTGGTGTATATGATCACATTCCTGTAAACCTTCCTTAACTTTAAAAACAAGAGACTAGCATTTTCATCAAACTTTTCTATAGTCTCACATTCCTAGTTTTGGATTAGTCAAAAACCCTAAATTGAAGTAATCATAACTTTGAACCTGTAATGTATGAATATCTGAAACTAATACACAATGTTAATCAGTGTGTTTTATGTAATTCCTCCAAGTGTCACTACTTGGAACCTCTCAGAAAAGGAGTTATAGCAAAAATGACATACCTTGTTGAATTATGGCTTATTCTAAAGAGCAACCTTGTAGAGAGTTCCCCGCACAAACTATTTGATGAATTGATCTGAAAATGTTACACAACATACTAAATACTATCCCCTAACCATAACATTTGGTCTCATGGAATGTGGGTCTGTTATGAAGAAGTTATGAAGTTTTTACCCGAAACGCATGAGTTTGACTAGTTTCAGGACTGGCCACAAACCCTATTTTCCACTGAGTGTAACACCCAAAATACAATGACCCACAAGATGAATTGTTTACCACATATAATTGGATATGTTTTCTCACTTGAATAGCAATTTCATAGTCTGAATCATTATAGAAAAAAAGTTATAGCGAAAATGGTGAGATGACCTGTAAATAACATACCTTAGAAAGCACCATCAAAAGAATTTATCCTTCCTTGCATTTCATCCTTCTTTTATTCAAATTCACTTAGAATTCTGGTTTAGATATCCTTGGTTACCTTAGACACATATATATATATATATATTCAATATGCTCAAGTGTGATTCAAATGAGAGAGCCTTGCCTCTTATTTATACTTTTCAAGTAGCTTCCTTAAAAACATCTTCTAGGTCACTTGGCCCACTTTCCTTATGAGTCATATTTACATAAAAAAAAATTGGGTCCATTACCCAAACCTTTGTTCTACTGGTCTTTCTTCAAGGGTTGACATCAATGACAGCCAACCTTAATCAACAATTTGAAGAGACATTTGCCCCAGTTGCCAGAATGGAAGCAATCCGTTTACTTTTAACTTATGCATGCTCCAAAAATGTTAAAGTATGTCATATGGACATAAAATCATATTTTCTGAATGGGGAAATTGAAGAAGAAGTCTACATTGAACAACTAGAAGGATTTTAGTTGTCAGAGAACACAGACTATGTATGTAAATTAAAGGTGGTCTTTTATGGTCTAAAACAGGCTCCTAAAGCATTGTACTCCAGACTGGATAAGTATCTGCAGCAAGCAGGGTTCAGAAAAGGAAGTGTAGACAACAACCTCTACATCAAGGTAA
>SNQJ01S0232680.1:3887-14098 GCA_010110895.2 Picea sitchensis | reverse complement strand
GTCTGGATGACTGGCCTCTTAGTCTGGCCTTGCTCCTATAGAGGAGTACTTGATGTAGTTCTCTGTGTTGTCTCAGCCTGTTTATGTTGTACCCATGGTGACTATGTGTTGTTCTTATTCCCCTCTTGGGTGCCTGTCTTGGATGTCCCTCCTTTTTTCTATTGTGTCTTATTCTGACCTGTCCTTGGTTTCTTGGGAACTGTTATTCCCTCGGCATGTATCTGTTCCTATCTTACCTCCTCCTCCTCTATCTCTGTGGGTATTTCTCGAATGAGGACTGGAATCCTCTAGTCATCTTCCCAATCCTTAATGGTCATCTCTATGTATGCCTTCTTGATGCAGTAGCGCAGTTGTAGCCATTGATTGTCAGGATCTTTCCACGCCTGGATCCACATTGCATGTCTAGTGTCTTTGAAGTTGGTTATGCCCTGATATTGTGTGATTACTTCCAGTGTCACCCTCCAAGTGTTGGCGATGTTGTCTTGTATGTCACTGAGATAGCCTTCAAATATGGATACATTCTCCTTTCTTTTCTTGGAGTCCAAAGCAGACCCCAGCGATAAGTATCACGCTTCCTGGTAGGGATTGGGTCTAGTGGGAAAAATGAATACTTCGGCTCCTTCCATCCGATCAGTCTATCAGGATGAGTAGCCATGATTAATGAAATTATGTCCCCAGATCCTGCTCATCCTTGTAGTCGTCTAGGAAGAGATTCAAAAAATAGGGGGGCTAGCTGAGTGTGGTGCCCTCTGCACACTATGCTGCAGTTGCGACAACCCCAGCCAAGACTTCCTCCTTGTGGCATTTCCTGGGTAATTTGCATGCCATAATTTTTATGGCCATTCTTGTCGCGACGTCACTAATACGCTTGATGATGATTCCACACGAACCCCTTTCGGTGCCATATTTCTTCTTCATTTCCTCGACCATTGCTTTTTCCTTCATTTTTTCCTCAAGGAACTGCGCAAGATTCTCACCCCGTGATGGCAGCCTTGTGATGTATGTAATGAGCTCTACATATATTGAGACGAGTTGTTACATCCATAGATATCTGCCATGTGTGACTGCCATCAACTGCTTGATGTAGTTGTTTGCATACTGGCCCCTCCCAAAGTGCGGTAGGTCCAAAAGGCCTAGAATCCCATTTTTGGCCAGTCCTGTTGCCCACTAGACTGGTTGATTAATTGGTTCACCAAAGGGTCCTATACCCACAGTCTGTAGGTAGAATTGCTTGGCAAAATCTGGGAACTTGTCCATGTTTGTCACATCATGGTATGAGTACCTCAATTTCTCCACATGACCCAACAAATTTGTTGTTATATGTACCCCTTCCAGAATGTGCGGCAAGACAATAACTGCGGTGGGTTGCCTGTGCGGTGACCTTGGTACAATCTGCTTTCCCTTTCACTGTGGTGGATGAATAGGGGTTCTAGCCTCCATTGTTTGTTCTTCTGCATACTCATTTGGTCAGCTAATGACATCTTCCATTGTTCCCTCTTGTGGCTGTTCTGGCGTGGTTGTCTGTGATCTTTCCGACGCGTCCATTTCTGCCTGGTTTTGTGTCATCCCATTGACTCTCGGAGATTCTTCATGGTTTTTTGGGTGCACTTGGTTGCCTGCGTCCTCAACCTGTTGGCCCTGTCCCTCTTCCGGCTTATCAATGTACATGCCTGCTGGTGTTGTCTGATGAGTTTCCTCCACAATGGGTGTGGGGCTTGCTGGTGTTGTATTAGGCGACGATATTTCATCCACATTGAAAACTTCTGGAGTTTGAGATAGTTGTTGTTCGCTTCCTTATGTCGGCGATGATTCTTTGGCGCTGCTTCGAGGTTATCTGGAAATATGCCTCGATTATCCTTGTTTGGGTGGTGCCATGGTGGTAAATATGTTGTTCGCCCAGCTTAGTGGCCTCTGCAACCTATGCAATCTTAAATATCTGCTTCGTATTCTCTATCGCTCTGTGCCTTTCCTGATTTCATAAGAACCTTTCCGCTCCTACATGCTTGCAAAGTATCAGCGTCGTGTGAAGCTTGTCGGAGATGTTACCACTATTGTGTTTTAATTGAACCGCCGATTCCTGCGTACTTTCCATTGATTTCCCTTGCCATCGCTAGTTGGCGCAACTAATGCAGTGTCTCGTCAGTCATTTCTAGCATTCAATTCTGATAGTCGCTGTCAGTTGGCGCTTATTTTCCATATCTTCCTTTCCCGCTGTTTCCTCTTTGTAATGACCGTTGGCCTTGTCTCCGTTGGGCTAGCATTGTCGAGTGTGCATGCTCATTCTCTTTTCGGCGCACTATACTTCTGTTGTTATCTTTTGTTGTCCGACATGACGCAATATTTTTTTTTTTCAAGTGCTAAGGGGTCAACTGTCCCTATACAGCTTAAGTTGGCTCCCATTGATCATCCCTCTGAGTTTTGTGCCTCCTAAATCCTTCAACTGTACATCTCCCCCATTTGTGACAGTTTTTACTTCGTATGTTCCTAACCAGTGCATTCTAAGTTTTTCTAGATGTTGAAGGGATTTACTGTCATACACCAACACTAAGTCTCCTTCCTTGAAAATTTTCCTCTTGATATGTCTGTCATTCCATGCTTTGTCCCTTTCTTTCTGGACTTCTTGGTGGAGCCCTTCTAGAATCCTATCTTCCTCCATGATCATCAGTTGATTCAACCAATCATGTACTATACCTCATTTTTTCATGTTCGTAATCGTTGTTACGTGCATAATGGGTACCAAAAATTCTAGTGGCACCACTGCTTCTTATCCATATACCAATCTGAATGGTGTTCATCCTGTCAACTTCTTGCTTGTGGTCCTGTATGCCCATAATACTGATGGCATCTTTAGGTCCCAATCATCCCTATTAACGTTACAGATCTTCGTCAGTACCTTTTCAAGGATCTTGTTAAAGGCTTCTATTGTTCCATTTGCTTGGAGATGATATGGTGTACTCTTTTGATGATGAACTTCAAATTCCTCAGTCATAGCCTTAATAGTATTGTTAATGAAGTGAATGCCTTGGTCACTCATCAAAATCCTAGGGCAACCAAATCTAGTGATCACTTGTTCGAACAGGAAGTGTGTTGTTATCTCTGTGCTGCAATATTTTACTGGTGCCGCTTCAGCCCATCTTGTCAGGTATTCCGTCACAGTGATAATGTACCTTGTTCCTGTCCTTTTTGCTACTAGGTTAATTGGTCCCACAAAATCTATTGCCCATTTTTTGAATACCTACAAAGTTACCTGTGGTCGCAGGGGCATCTCGTCCCTTCTATTCGGTTTACCAACCCTCTGACATACATCGCATTTCTGGTAGTACTCTTTTGAGTCTCTGTGAATGGTCGACCACCATAGTCCTATGTGCAATACCTTCTATGTGGTATCTTTGCCTGCGTAGTGTCCTCCTGCTATTCCCTCATGGGCTTCTGCTAAAATCCTTGGTCTTTCATGTTCTAGCACACATCTTCTCAAGATGTTATCTGCGCCCATTTTGTATAAGTGTCTAGCAATAAGTTGATATTCTGTAGCCCAAACTACCAGGTTTTTCTTCTGCGCGATGTTATATTCCTGTGGCACAGTCCCTGCACTCAAGTACTGGATAATGTCTGTGAAGTATTCATCGACGATTTGGACTGAAAATAACTATGCATCCAGAAAATTGTCTTCTAAATTTGTAGGTTCCTCCCCATTCGTGATCCTTGACAGGTGATCAGGTCCTGCGTTCAGCTTCCCTGGCTTGACTATTACTTCAAAATCAAATTCTTGAAACAACAATATCCATCTGCAACTTATCCCCCCCAACACTGGCTTGTTGACTAGGTATTTGTGCGCTGAATGGTCTGTGAACATCTTGAAATGTTTCCCCAGTAAGTAATGTCTAAACTTCTAAAGCGCATAGACCATAGCTAGTCCTTCCCTCTCTGTAGTGTTGTAGTTATGCTCTGATTCTGACAATTTTCTACTAGAAAATGCTATAGGATGATCCAATTCTCCTGCTCCTGGCTGCACTAGAATAGCTCCAAGTGTTATGGCTGATGCATCTACATGTACGCGAAATGTCTTCTCCCAGTCTGGGAATACTAGTATTGGTGTGGTTACCATCTTTTCTTTCAGTGTATCCATACCGTATTGACAATCCTCATTCCATTGGAACTTTGTGTCTTTCCTTAGCAGTTTCTCCATTGGCGCGGTGATCTGCGTGTACACTTTTATAATTTTTTTGTAGTATCATGTGTGTCCCAATGTCGCTCTTAGTTGACAGACTGTTTTTGGTGGTGGCAAGTTAACAATTACCGCAATCTTGGCAAGATTTACTCGTAAACCTTTCTTGCATACTATATGGCCCAATAGTATCCCAAAAGGTGTTCTGAAGATGCACTTTTTGATGTTTAACGATATCTGGAACTCCCTGAATATTTTTAACATCATCCACAAGACCTCTACATGGTATTTCAAGAGACTATAGACTGTCCAATCGTCCAAGTATACCTCTAAAAACTGGTGGATAAATTCTTTAAATTCAGCTATGACTACTCTGGAAAATATTGTTGGTGCATTCTTCAGTCCAAAAGGCATGACTGTGTCCTGGTACGATCCCCATTTTGTAGCAAAAGTGGTCTTGTATCTGTCTTCCGGTGTTATATTGATTTGATGGTATCTTGAAAACCCATCGATGAATGAATAAACTTCATGTCCTCCTATGTTCTCCAACACCTATCCATGAAAGGTGTAGGTAACGGGTCATGTAGGCACGCATCATTCAATTTCCTCAAGTCGACACATATTCTTATTCCACCTTGTTTTTTCTTCTGAACTACCATCGGGATTATCCATTATGATTCTTCCATAGGTTCTATGATTCCAACCTCCAACATCCTATCGATCTCAGCTTTGACTTTTTTCTTATATATCGGATTTAGTCTGTATGGTCGCTATCCGATCGGTCTTGCCTCAACTCTGAGTGGTATATTCATCTCACCTAGCTCTCCTACTATGTCCTTCATTTTTGTGAACGTTGTGGGGAATAGGTCATTGTACTTGTGCAATAACTCTGTTATTCTTTCCACTGTTTGCTCATCCCAATAGTCTCCAATGTTAGCCATTTTGGGATTCTCAATTGTCCCAATATTGACTTTCTTCACCTTGATCATTGCAACAATTACTTCTAATTCTAGAGGTGGACCTACCACTTCTCTTTCAACTTCAACTTCGTCAATCCAAATATCGTGTGGATTGTCTTCATCTAGTATTTCTTCCTACACATGGTAGCATGACAATAGTTCTTTCACTATCTGTCTATTCTGTTGTTGTTCTTCTGTTATGAGTTCAACTTCTGGATCCTTAATGAATATCACCTCTCTTATTTGTTTAAGTGTTGCATCTATGTTGGGGTTCTCATGCTCAAATGATAAAGTGAATGTAAAGTTCTGATGTAGTACTATCCAGCTTGTCGTTCCTCTGTGCAGATCCTGGTTTGTATACCAGTTTGTCGGGATGCCCTCTAATGTGTGTATAAAATGATGAGGCCATTCCTCTAGGGGTGTCACTTTCCACAATGCTTTTCACTTCTCCAAGTGTCCCGCTAGTGCCCCCTATCCATCATATTTATGTTGTTGGTTGCTTCTTTGTTCTGAGATAAACCTAATGCGCAGTAACCGCTTACATTGGTACCAATCCTTGATTGTTTCTTTGTGTGCGCCCCACCATCTTGCAGGTGTGGCCTTGAGTGCTATATCTAGTGCTAAGAGTCTTTGATTTTCTAACACTCCATCTTCGTAGCATGTTAAGAATGTTTCTAGATCATTTACCCCATGGAAACTGGATGGTTCCTTTATATCCGTACCTACCCATCTTACTGCACGGTCTAATCTTGCGCATCTTCTTTTGCAAACTTCATGTAGCCTCTATTTCCAGTTTTCTAAACCCATATCTGAGTCTGACACACATGAGGTGATGTTATGCCAACTGAGTATCCCATTCGCAGTTGGGTTTACATAATCCTCATCTCGCACAATTGTTCTGTACAACTGGCTAATTTCCTCCAAGTCTAAGAAAGTAGGCTCTACAAACCTTTCCCCTTCCGATGGGTCTAATGGCACAATGACCCTGTATTCTCCTGACTCAAAGATCATTTTCCGTGTCTTTAAGTTGATTATGGCCTGGTTATCAAACTCCCAATCCAATCCGAGCAATGCTGGGTAAGGTGTTATGTCGTCCACTATCTATATTACTTCGAAGTCAACTTTAGTGTGCACTTCATCTAGGTCTACTGCCACTCCTTTTAGTCTCCCAATTGGTAGAAATTTGTGTTGATTTGCTAGTTTCAGTTGAATGGGTGAATATCCTAATGTGGGCTCTCCCATACATTGCCATGTCTTTTTGGGTAATACATTGACTTCGAATCCCAGATCCAGTATGATATCTCCCATGTTGAAATCTCCAATGTTGGCATTCATCTTGAACTCCCTACTTGTTCTTCTCCTTGTATGTAGGTGATTGATTGTTTTCTGTTCTAGCTTTCTTTTTGTCTCTATGCCACATCTTTCTAGCATATTTTGTAATATTTTCACAGAGGATGGATTGTTTAGTAATTTTACACATGATTTCAAAAACCGTTTGATTGTACTTACTTGTCCCAGGGTTGCGTTTCTTTGGTATGATCCAACGATGGAGGCATATCATACTCTGGTACTTCCTTACTATGCTGCGCAGTTGAGGTTGACACAATGTCAATCTTAAAAAATTCTTGTCTGTCTTTCTTAAATATCTCCTTCTCGTTCTGCGCATCAAATTGCTTCCTTTGTTCGACATTCTTCTTCACCCATTGGTGTTGTACTGGTTCTTGTTGTACTACATCATTTCATGTCTTAGCTCCTCCGTGTGTAACTATGTTGATGTTTCGTCCTTCATCCCTCGTTTCTACTAACATCCATTGAACATTCTGATTGTTCTAATTCCTCTTTTCCTGGATCTTCCCCAACAACGTAGGACATTCTTCCATGTCATGATATGATGTGTGACAATACATACAAGTCACTGGTGGACGTGGACATTCTCTTGCATAGTGTCTTGGTTGTTGACAGTTGTGACATAGGACTAGTCATCTACCTCTTCCAAAGCCTTCTCTTTCTCTTCCTCCACCTCTGTAGCCATCTCGATCCCCTCGCGATGTGTCATATTGAGGCACCTGGTTATACTACACGGTATTGTAGTGGGGTTGCACTGTGTTGTACCATGGTTGTGCTATGTTATATGGTTGATGCACAATATTATACTGCTATTGTGCAGTGTTGTATGGGGCTAGTACTTGGTTAAACTGAGGTGTGGCTTGTCCGATCATCATTTTTTCCTGCACCCTATATGCATCTGATTTCCTCTCTCTCATCAACTTTATGGTTCTATAGTCTTTGTCATCATGGCCTACTGACTTGCAAAAGTTGCAATATGGACTCTTTGGGACTGTCTGGTACTTCTGCATCATTGGGTAGTGGTATGGATCGTGGCCTTGTTTCTTACAGATTGCGCACCATAGTCCTCTTGTTGGTAACAGATTTGGCATTCTTGTTTCCATGTATTGTTTGAATGTTGGACATTCGTTCTTATGGTGTCCTTCTGTCTTGCATGTGGTACACCAAACAAATTCTCTTTTGTCCTTACTTTTGTTCTGGTTTAGCCGGAACATTAAGTTCTTCAGATCCTCCTTCAGCTCTTCGATGGCTAGATATTTCTTTTGATAATGGTTTTCTTCCAGTTGCAAGGCTTCCTACAGAGCCTCTTCTTGCATCTGAAACTTCTGTTGTCGCAATGGATATTTCAAGTGTGGTAATAATGAGTTGACGAACATGTGCTTGTGTTGCATATCTGTCATGACATATTTCATCTTTCCTTTTAGTCACTTGAATCTCTGGTCAATCTCCCATATGGATTCTCCTGGTTTCTGTCTAATTTCTATCTTGTTCATGTATTGGTCCTCTGAACTTGGCTTCTAAAACTCATTTATCAACAACTTCTTGATATCCCCAATCGTTCTAGTTGTCCTTGGTGGATTGTTTATGGCTAAAATCATATATCGATCCAGTGCGCGATCCCTTAGTGTGATAGCTAACTGTGCAAGTTTAGTGTCCTCATCTGTGATCTATTTTGCTTCCCAAATATTTTCGTAGATAAACAGACGCTTCTTCGGGTCCTCCGATGCTTCTCCTTTGAATTCTGATAACCTCATGGTGGGATCATGTCCTGCCATCCTGAATCTTGAACTATTACCTTCGTGCGGTGTAGATACTTGACTAATGCTTCATGAACTGGCTCCCCCAGTTGTTGTTCCTTGTGTAGATGTACTTCCTGATGTCTTCCTTCTCCCGAAATTCGGTTGTTTAAATGGTGGTGTTCTTTTTGGTGTGTTGGTCGCACATGGGTTTATGGGTTCCACACTGAAATTAATATGGATAGGATTGTTGCCTTCTATTCCCAATCTTGGACCTCCCATCTTCCTCTCATATGTTGCATGCATGATTTTCTCAATCTGCTCTACAACTCGAAGATCCTCTATCTCCTCTTCATCACTTGCCAAGCCTTCCCTCACGGCTACGACTCTCTTCTTGGTGTTCACCTTGTATTGGTAGGGTACTCCACTATGCGTCTTTCCAGTTGTTGCCATGATCTTCTTGATCTCGTCGTCATCCATCATGATTGGGTCCAAGGATTCTTCCTTTTTTCCTTTATCCCCTTCTACTTCCATTTCTCCTTTTTATGTCAGTGCTTCCCCCCTTCCCCCATGCACGCAGGGAAGTTTAGATGTCTGACTCCATTGTCATTACACCTTTGTTATATAACAATATATTGATGGAAGTATATAATGATCCGAGGTACCTTCCTCGAGTTCCCTTCAAGAAGTCTTGTTCAGCTGTGCTGTACGATTTTGTTGTATCTAGTGCAAACTTTGTGATAATTCCGACAATGATGTTATCTAACCAAAAATCTACTGCACTCGTGAATTTATTATCAATGCGTTGTAGCTGTGCGATCTCTTCGGGATTCCACTCTAGCTGTCTGATCCGATTCATTGGATGGTTGTCTTTCAATCTTTTGATCCACTCCTACAATATGTGTGGGAAATCATAGAAAAATACTTCATGCAAGTCGATAAATACGTATTTGTCCAGATACTTGCGTGGTGTTAACTTGGGGTTTTTGTTATTTTTCTCCACAAACTCTATCTCCTTTGTCTTCAACCAAATTTCAATATCTACCTTTGTGGGATTCCACGGTCTCAACATCCCCTTCTAGTGGTGCATTCTCTCACCTTTTTGTCGTCCAATCAGGTATTCTTTTGACACGCCTTCCACAGATCTCATGTGCTCAATCCTATTTCCTTCCAATCAGCCGACAACGAAACCATTTTTTGGTTTTCCCCTTTCTCTTTAGCCATTTACCACTACAGATTGACCCTAGTTCATAACTAAGAAGCTTCCCAACAAAATCCCTTAAGAGTATCGGCCCCTCTGGTTACCCAGAAGGAAAGGCAATACACAGAGTGCACTGCATAGTCTCACTCGAGATAGCTCTTATGGGTGGTTGCAATACTTAGGTGTTTGCAACCTGGGATTGAGCGAGATATGTACTTGTACGTCACAACCTTTATTTAGTCTATGTAACATCCCCCTATAACATTTATTCTACGTATGCATGTAAAATACCATATCTACTTAATCACTTCATTCATTCACATACACCAATTAATCAGAAAAAATGACACATTCATTCGATCCCACAACACAATGTTATCATGGTTCACCCCCTCCCGGGCTAAGTCCACAAAGATCTGTCTCTCAGGCTAACTAGATCGCACCAGGCTCCTTAGCCTGCGATCTAACCCTCACGATCGAGTCGTTCACTCCTTCCTTCTCTCACGGGATTAATGATTCCTATAGTCCTTACAATATTCCTTCCCTCTCTCTCTTCCTATTAGCCTCTCTTGTATCTCCTTTTCTTCTCAGTACTACCTATTTATATTTTTGTCTCACCAACCATTGCAATGTATTAGAAAAACTCTAACCCTATCGTCGTTAGATCTTCCATGCATGCGCGCATGCTGCTTTTCCTTCCATCTATCATTTTCCTCTTGCATGCCTTTCTTCCCAAAATATCCTCTCTTTATGATTCGTCATGCTTCCGAGAGAGAGAGAGAGAGAGAGAGAGAGAGAGAGAG
>SNQJ01S0232679.1:0-11765 GCA_010110895.2 Picea sitchensis | reverse complement strand
TTGATAGAGAATCTTTCTAAAAGAAAGATCAAGATACTCATGTTAGATAATGGAGGAGAATACACCTCAAAATAATTTGTAATATTTTGTAAAGATGTCAAGATCAAGACGGAGCTCACCACTCCCTACAATCCTCAACAAAATGGTGTAGCAGAAAGAAAGAATAGAACTATAATGGAAGCAGTGAAGACCATGATTCATGATCAAGATCTTCCTATGTGCTTATGGGAAGAAGCAGCAAAAACAACAGTATATGTACAAAATCGATTGTCCCATAGTGCACTTGGGTTCAACACCCCTGAAGAGATGTTCTCCAGAAAGAAGCCAGAAGTAATCCATCTCAAAATATTTGGCTGCCCAGTATTTGTACATATTCCAAAAGAGAAGAGAACCAAGTTGGACCCTTTAGGAAAGAAGGGAATATTTGTTGGATACTGTGAGCTCTCCAAAGCATTTAGAGTTTATATACCAGGTCACCATCATATTGAGATCGGCATGGATGTGACCTTTGATAAATATGCAACACTCAAGAAATCAAGAAGATGCAAGCTTGAAGAAGTATATGAAGAGGAACCTGTAGCTCCCAGAGTTGCATAATCAGTGAGGGAAGTCATAGCTTCCCCTGATGAGGAAATTCTAGAATATCATGACATAGTAGAATTTCAAGAACCTCCCCAAATAACAATATCCCACAAGAGAAAGACAACTTGGGCAGGGGAACTCATTCAATATGGAGAGAAGTATGGTGTCCCCGAAGGAACCACGAGACAAGTGAAGAGACCTAATCCATTCTCCAGTTATATGGCTTTGATGTGTGATCTCTTAGAGAAGGATCCTACCTGCTTTGAAGAATCCATTCAGAAGAAATAATGGACAGATTCCATGACAAAAGAATACCAATCCATCATAAATAATGATGTGTGGGAAATAGTCCCTAGACCAAAGAGCAAGGATGTGGTATCTTCTATATGCCTTTTCAAAATAAAACATGTCGCTGATGGAAGTATTGAGAAGTACAAAGCAAGGTTTGTCGCTCGTGTCTTCTCTCAAAAGGAAGGCATTGACTATGAAGAGACATTTTCTCCTGTATCCAGATACACTTTGATCATAACCATCATAGCCCTTGCAGCTAAGATGAAGTGGAAGTTACACCAGATGGATGTAAAGAAAACTTTCCTAAATGGTGTCATTGAAGAATAAGTGTATATAGAGCAACCTCAAGGACTTGAAGTTGAAGATAGGAAGACTCATGTCTGCAAGTTGAAGAAGGATTTGTACAGATTGAAGCAAGCTCCTAGAGCTTGGTATGGAAGGATAGACAGTTTTCTGATGAGCTTGGACTTTACCAAGAGTAAAGTTGATTCTAACCTCTACTTTAAGGTTATGAATGATGAGTCGGTTATATTGATGTTGTATGGGGATGACTTATTCTTAACTGGAGAAGAAAAACTCATCACCGAATGTAAGAAGAAGCTCGTTGCAGAATTCGAGATGAAAGACCTTAGCCTAATGCATTATTTCTTAGGTCTTGAGGTATGGCAGAGCCCAGACAAGATCTTCCTTAACCAAGGGAAGTATGCAGTTGAAATCCATGAATACACCCATGGAAACAAAGCTGAATCTTTTGGTCGACACTTTGTCAGAATTAATTGATGTTGCGCCGTATAGACAGATCATTGGATCACTGATGTATCTGACAAACACCAGACCAGATATTTGTTTTGTCGTGAACACTTCGATTCAGTTTCTGGTAGAACCCGGACATGTTTTCCTAGTTGTACATGTGATGAGGTACCTTAAGGGTACATTAGATTGTGGTCTCAGTTATGATGGAGATCATGAATTCACACTAAGTGGGTACACTAATTCAGATTAGGCTGGAAGTGTCTCTGACATGAAGAGCACTTCAGGATGTTGTTTCAGTTTGGGGTCATCCATGATCTCATGGTAGAGTACGAAGCAATCAAGCATTGCTCTCAGCACATCAGAAGCAGAATAAATTGTTGCGTGTTCTGCCAGTTGTGAAGCCATATGGATTTGGAAGTTGTTGACAGGTCTATTCAACCTAGAGATGGAATCAACCATGATCCTATGTGATAACCAGAGCTGCATAAAGATGACAGAGAATCATGTATTTCATGACAATTCAAAACACATAGAGATCCGATATCACTACATCTATGACATGGTGCAGAGAGGAGCCATAAAGCTCCAATATGCTAGCACGGATGAATAGGATGTTGATGTGTTGACCAAGCCTCTATCTCGTGTAAAGTTTGAGCACTTTCGAGATAAGCTTGGTATAGTCCGAAAGGACCTCCCTCGAAAGGGGGAGTAGTGTTGTGTTGATGTTGCCAACCTAGTGTTGTGATGCCAGCCTTGTGTTGATGATATTCTAGCTTAATTGTCGTGATGATGTGCCAGCTTAATTGTTGTGATGATGTGCCAGCTTAATTGTTGTGATGATGTTCCAGCCTTGTGTTGTGATGATGTGCCAGCCTCATGCTCTGATGACGTGACCAACCACATGTTGTGATGATGATGCATTAGTTTTATACTAATCCATGTTGATGCAGATGATGATGCCATTCCATCTCTTTGTTGAGAATGACGATATTGATGATGAGAAAAACTTCTGATGATTTATAGACACACCATTCAGTGTTCCAAGATGTTGTTGTCCTCTCTCTCGCCTGATGTTGTTGTAGAATACCCTTCTTGCTAAGGAAGAGTGTTGAAATATTGTAACTGCAAAGAGTATTCTATTATTGTTGATGTATTATTCATTAGATCAATCCCCTTTTGCGGATTGATCATGTCGGGTACTATAAATGACCAAATACCCTTTTGCGGATTGGTCAAACCCTAATTGTAATAGGCAGAATGAGAAGTCAGCCACCAGATTAATTAAAGGTGGTTATAACCACCCAGAATGAGAAGTCGGCCCTGCCAATGAAAAGAAACTTCTGCTCACACCTGCAAGATTGTATAAATAAGAGAGGCTAGCGCCTCATTTGGACACACACTCACTTGTTCATCAGAGCGCAAGTTTGGAGCTGCAGTTGGAGAAGAAAGAAGAGAGAGAGAGAGGCACATTCTTGGGAGAAGACTTTCTATATTATTTGGTTCATACTCTTGGAATTGTATTGGCTATCTATATTAAGGAAGTTTTTGTTGGGTTTTCTCCCGCATGAGGGTTTCCCAGGATAAATGATGTGTCTCTTGTGATTGTGTATTTCTCAGTGATCCTATATATGCTATGGTTATCTAGTAAATTGAAAAGAAACCTAATAATAGCTTAAACCTTAACAAATGTTGCTAGGATAACAAGGTTAGAGATGTTGAATGCCATGGATGATCAGGAATCCAAACAAAATCTTAGGAAAGAGAAATACATACAATATTCTAGAAGAAACAAAGCTCCTGCAGCTCCTCAAACCAATGATTCTCAAGCTCTTCCTATTAAGTGGACTAGATACCCTTTTTGTTTGAATACCAACCCTACTCCTCCATCAACATCACATAAGAATGATGATATACAATTAAATGTTGATGTGACAAGTGTTTTGGCAAAAATCAATTTCCTTGCACCTTAGTGATTTAATCAAGATTCATTCACAAATGGATAAAGTGAGAAAGTTTCTTACCCCGAAACCTAGAGACCCTCCTATTTTATTGAAACTCGTTGGTTATCATAGAGATAATGGAGGGCACCCACCTTTCTTCATCACCTTGGTAGTGAATAACCTCCTCCTTCATAATTGTATGTTAGATTCTAGGGATTCCACCAATGTGATGCCTCTAAATGTCAATAATGAATTAGGGTTAGAAACCATGAGGCCATACAAGAATTTATGCGGCATTGATTCCAAAGAAATCAAGATATGTGGCCTATTAATGATCTTAGGTTTTACCTATCTACTTATCCCGATATTTCCATCTTGATGGATGTTGCAGTCATTGACGTACCCAATGCTTGGGGAATGTTATTGTCTAGGAAGTGGGCTGCAACATTGGGTGATGGTCTCCAAATGAACTTGTCTTGCACAACCATCACAACTAGAGATGGAACCTATGTCACGCTATATAGGAAGCCTATTGTTAAGAATCAAGTAGAAGATCCTAATGTTCCTTTTATTGAAGATGATTTGAGTGATGATGAATATGAGGAACTATAGATATGTGCAAGAATAAATGGAGAAGATTATTGCAAGATGCCTTATAGGAATGATGAAGAAATAATCATTCCTTCACCCAATCTTTATTGCTCTCCAAACTTCACTATGTTTCATTTTTCTTCTGAAGAAAGTATTGATGACATTTTCCCACCCAAGAATGCCCTGGTACAACCTAAGAATGAAGAACATCATACAAACCCAGAAGGACAAACCTTGGCCACATTTTTCACTAAAGACTTGGGGTTATGCAAGAATAACCAACCCAAAAATGATAGTTGTTGTCCTAATGAGATGTATTGCTCACAAGATACTTCAGATTTTGATAATCCAATTAATCATGGAAAGAATACTTTGAGGGAAATGATTGATCAACACATAAAGAACAGTGATCCTAGAAGGAAAGATTTTTATCAAACAAGAATAGATCGAGATAGAAGCAAATAGGGATGTTGAATGCCATGGTAGTTAATGGCTTGTTCCTTATAGAATTGAAGGAAAGGTAGAGAAGAGCTCATTTTACTTGGTTATCCCTGATGGAGAGAAGTTATATTTGTTGGTTGAAGGACAACTTCTTACTCCATATTCTCCAACCGGTACTTAATTCTGTTGGCCTTAGTTTAATTTAGTTTAGGGCATGTTGTGTGTTTTATTGCATCTTGGATATGTTGTCCTATTTACTTGATTTCATTTATTGCTTGATCATGTGCACTTACAATTAGTTGAATTTTTTCTTTTCTCTCTATATAAAAAGGAAATGTAATTAACTTCATGCTTTTATTGTCTCTATTTTTTATTTTCCATATACTAGGGGGGACCCTCCTTCTTATGTTTATTGATGATCTTATGTTAGAATGTAACAAGAGTTTTATGTTTGATGCAGAATGCAGGTCTTGGAATTCTAGAGATTACCGATGTTTTCATGCGCTCTACTATGAGCACGTCCCCATGTTGGAGCCAGATGTTACCCCCTCACTTCTAGGGGTAACTAGAGGATAATGTTTTCTCTATGATCCACATTTCAGATAGTAGATCCAATGATGTTATTACAGAATCTCCACAGACAGTTTCCCACAGATGCCTCCCATTACATGCCCAGCTTAGCTCACTCATATGATATGGTGAATTTACATACTTAGGTGCATCATTCTGACACTCCATATCAAGTGATAATGTTAATACTTTAGGCATGGGGGGATTTAATGGGGGTAACGTGTCCATATCCCATGAATAACACATTCCATCTATGTCCTACCTGTTTTCCTTTATTTTGGGATGGTTGTTACATATATCCCAAAAAGGTTTGTACTTCATAATCCCATGAGAAGAAGGGGCTTGAAATCCTAAGGTTGATGTAGATTTAAAAAAAAAAATGATATAGAAAGAGAAAAATTCCTAATTCAAAATGTGGGGCAAAGAAACAAACAAGAAAAACAAAGTATTAAAAACCAAGAAAAAGAAAGAAGCATGAGCTCTACCCCCTCACTAAGAGGCCATCACCCCAATCCCTATGCAATGATTGCATATCATATAAAAGGACTTAGCAAATAAAATGTCAAAAGCCAAAAAAGGTTAAATTTATAAAGAAAAAGACAAACCTGGGTTTGTAAATACATGGTTACGAGGAAAGGGTACCTCATCGCACAAGCACTCCCTCTACAAAGGCGCTCATGAGGATGACTATTATACATGGCCTTGCATGTCAATGACATCCACCCCATGAAGTAAACCCTAATCTGTACCACTACCATTGCACATACTCCTTGATAGGTTCCTTGTGACATATCTCTTGGTCTGGGTACTGACACACCTAGTAGGGGCTAATAATGACCCTCCCATACCTAGACTTGGCAAATAGTATAATTTTGTAAACTAGTATGAAGTTTAAAGAGGATATTCAGTGAGATATATCTAATGGATTTTATATTAACATGACTCACTTTATATGTTGTGTTTGGATTGTGTACCTCACCTCTGTTCTTCATGATGAATCTTAGACCACATGAGCCCCTCCTCAGACGATGATTGCACATGCTTGGTTGACACTTGAATCCTTTGGGGGATGTTGAGGGTTTTGATCACGTGGTTACATTCACAAGACACCCTAACACATATGTTCATGCCCTTGAACTCATTGTTGACAAAGCATTCCATGCATGATGATGATGGCTTGATGGGACATTTCACGTTTTATGGAGGACGTTGACCCTTGCTTGAGGAAGTTTCACTTGGAGAGATGATGTGGCACCTTTCCATGGATGATAGTGCCCTTTCATGATGGGATGTTTCACTTTGATGATGGGATGTTGCATTTGTTGATGATGGGGCACTTTGATGTGACATTTGGGGCTTCTTGATGATGACATGGAACTTTGTGATGAGAGGTCACACCTTTTGGAGCAGGAGGCACCTCTTGGAGATGCAATGTTGCACCCTTTCATGGCAACGTTTCACTTTTGAGCACATTCTTCCCACTTTTAAGTGAGTAGTCCCCTCATTGAGGCCACATGTGCCACAGGTGTGAGTCTTGGAGTGCTTTTGTATGGAATGATTTCATTGTCAACCTAGTTTACTTCTTCTTGGAGATATCGGAGAAGCACAATGAAAACATAGATCCTAAGGAGAAACCATAATCAATATCAATGAAGAAAGAACACAGTTGGACCCCGTGTCCACATTTCACTTGGATAGATGGATGTTCATGCATGGTAACGGTTGATTACATTGTTTACAAAATCATATTATATGGCTTCTTCCCATGTTTGAGGGACAAAAAACGAGAAGGGGGGTGGAATGTAATGTACGTAGGGAGGATAATATGATATACCTAGGGAGGTACCAAAGGGGATAATAAATGTAATGTGGCCATAATAATGCAATTTCTAGATGGGGGTTCATCCCATGGTGTCATATTTCCATTGACTGAAAGGACACCTCAATGGAGTNACGTAGGGAGGATAATATGATATACCTAGGGAGGTACCAAAGGGGATAATAAATGTAATGTGGCCATAATAATGCAATTTCTAGATGGGGGTTCATCCCATGGTGTCATATTTCCATTGACTGAAAGGACACCTCAATGGAGTTGCCAGATGAGATCAAGGCTCATCAAAAGATGGAAAGGGGGAAAGAGGGAAAGGAAGGATTCTAGGAAGGTGGAGTCGACAGATGAGTTTCAAGATAAACTCACCAAGAAAGGTGGAAAGGGAACGTCTCTTGGATGGAGTCGTCGGGCAAGCTAAGGGGAAGGCTTTGGGATGGCTCACAAAAGTGTCGTTAGGGTACCAAGAAGATTCAAAATCTTCCCCAGAAAAGGCGCCAAAATTTTATAGCGCAAGTTGTAGGTTGGGCAAAGCCTGACCCAACCACTAAACAAGTGCTACAACTTGGGAATCCTACACCCAATGTCACCTCGATGTAGGTCCCGCACTTCAAGGGTGACTAGGTCACTCTAGGGAGGCAATCTCGGTGACCCTAGGGGGATTGAGATGGAAATGGATGGAAGTGGAAATGAAGCCCCTAGATCTCGAGTCTAAATGGAAAGAAAGGTAGGGAGAGATGCCTTGTAATTTAAGAAATGGCTGCCCCACAGGTATAGAACTTCTCCGGATGATTGTACTTGCCCGAGACACAAGAAAACACACTTTGCAATGATAGATATTAGTTGGATCAGAAAGTTGATCTTGTTGTTCCTAATTTGCAGCACTAGATAACAGTATATATCAGCAAATAAATGGTACCATAAGCTGCTCAATAAGTGCTAGAGATCAAGTAGAAATTGCAAGAGAATGACTAGCTAAACTCAAGATGAAAAGCCAATATTCTAGCACAAAAGATAAGGTTGTTGTAAACACTTGTCTGCAGAAAATTATATCAGCCTTATGGCTGTAAAGTTCAATGTATTACAGCAATAAAATCAGCCACCAAAATCTCCTCAAACTTTGCCAAAAATTGTGTTGTGCCAAGGAGAACAAGTGTACAAGCTTTGAGCAAAATCCAGTGGTTGATAAGAGAGTTATTCAAGCAAGTAAGTTAGGGTTTTTGCAGCCCTAATGGATGAAGATGCAATTTTGTAAGAGCAGCAATAAGTAGCCCTTGGATGGGGATGCCCTAGTGGTTTTGAGGTGCCCAAGGCACAAGGAAAACAATCCACTTTGTAAAAAGTAAAAATGATCGAAAATCATGTTTCTCAATGCAATATTTTATTTCTCCAATGCAACAAATCAATAACTAGTGTCTTTACTATTGGGTTAATGGAGTCACAAGGAGCTTAGAGAAGCTACATCCTTGTGGGTGTAAGCCCTTTTACTCCCCAAGGCAAGTTTCTCTAAGCTAGGGTTTAAGCTAAGAGTGTGTATGCCCTTATACTTCTCTTAGAAAACCCTTAATCAGTGAGATGAAGCAAATAAAATGATGAAGGCTATGGTGGGGGTGTATTCCCTTATACTTCCCACCTAGCTCCTAGCAAACAATAGTTGAACTTGAAAAATGATAGCATTATAGTAAAAAACCATATCAAGATCAAGAGAAATGCCAAGATAAATCACCACAAGAGCTAGAAAGCATCATCCAAAGCTAGTGCTAGACCTTGCTCCATCAACCATTCATAACATAGCCATAAACAAGTGCACAAGAGCTAAAAGAGCCAAGAGGGCCAAAAATTTCAGACCAAGTCTCTCACAAGAGGGAGAGTTATGTTTAAAATGAGATCTCATGATCTCTATTTATACAAAATATAGCTAATGTAGCTTGTCCATAAATTAAGGAGTAAAACAGAAGATTATGGGTCATCAACCCTAATCTTGCCCCCTTAAAAAAGTAACATTAGACAATTCACTTAAAATTTCACTTTTTTCACAAATAAAACCCTAATTTAGGAGAATGTCACCCCTTTAGGGGACATTTTGCCACTTTAAGGAAGTCGTTGGTGTTCGAGAAGCATGGAAAGGCCTCCAAAGGCCATGTGTCTAGCATATAAGCACTCATATCATGGTGAATACCCTCTTCTCCTCAAAAAGTTCATGTGTCAAAAGAGTGGCACCTCACCACCATGCCCTAGCCCCAAAAGCATGACGCCAAGCTCAAAAGTAGGACGTTTTTCCCCTCTCGGGAAAATCGTTTGGCAAGTGAGGGTTGGGCTAGGTCGTCCAAGTCATCATCAAGTCCTTGCAAGTCTGATCTCTCTCATCCATCATGCGGGCCCCCGGAATCCAACCTGTGGGCTTGTATCCCCATGGAAGCCCAAGCTAGGCTTGTTCCCCCAAAACTGTCCACCAACTAGGTCATGCAAAGACAAATGAGCCTGCCCTCCAAGGATCTCAAGTCACAGCATCATGATAAGTGAATCCAATAAATGAAAAATCCATCTAATCATGTGCATCAAAGATCGTTATATCAAACAATTAACAACTCAAAGACACTATGCGACTTGTCGAGCTTAAATATAGGAGGGATGACGAGGTGTCCTATTGGGTAGATCTTGTTGTTAGAGTTTAAGCTATTATTAGGTTTCTTTTCAATTTACTAGATAACCATAGAATAGATAGGATCACAAAGAGAAACACAATCACAAGAGACACATCATTTATCCTGGGAAACCCTTATGGGGGAGAAAACCCAGAAAAAAATTCCTTAATATATATAGCCAATACAATGCCAAGAGATTAAACCAAACACTACAGAAAGTCCTCTCCCAAGTAATGTGCCTCTCTCTCTTCCTTCTTCTCCAACTGCAGCTCCAAACTTGCACTCTGGATAATCGAAATGAGTGAGTGAACAAATGAGGCGCGGGCCTCCTTTATTTATATGACCTAGCAGGTGCTGAAAGGAAGTGTCTTTTCACTGGCAGGGCCGACTTCTCTTCCTGGGTGGTTAGAACCACTTTAATTTATTCTTGGGGCTGAATTCTCATTTTACATATTAAAATTAGGGTTTGACCAATCCGCAAAAGGGGATTTGTTCATTTACAATGCCCAACATAAGCAATCCACAAAAGGGGATTGATCTAATGAATAAAACATCAATAATAAATAGAATACTCTTTGCAGTTACAATATTTCAACACTCCCCCTTAACAAGAAGGGTATTCTACAATAGCATCAGGCGAGAGAGAGGGAAACATCATCAAAAACATATGGAACACTGACTGGCGTATCTATAAATCATCGAAAGAATTTATCATCATCAATATCATCAACAACACAGCAGAAAGGTTGGAGTATCATCAACATCAGCACTAGGCTGAGAGTCTTCAGCACGAAGCTAGCATCACATCACAAAGTTGGCTACACAATATCATCAGCACGAAGCTGGCATCACAGTACAAGACTGGCAACAAAACGTCATTAGCACGAAGCTGGCATCACAACACTAGGTTGGCAACTCATCACTACTCCCCCTTTCGAGGGAGGTCCTTACAGACTACACCAAGCTTATCTCAAAAGTGATCAAACTTTACATGAGATAGAGGTTTGGTCAAAACATCAGCAACATGCTCATCTGTGCTAACATATTGGAGCTTTATGGCTCCCCTCTACACCATATCATGGATGTAATGATATCGGATCTCTATGTGTTTTGACTTGTCATGGAACACAGGGTTCTCTGTCATCTTTATGCAGCTCTGGTTATCACATGGGATCATGGTTGCTTCCATCTCTAGATTGAATAGACCTGTCAACAACTTCTGAAGACATATGGCTTCACAACTGGTAGAACATCCAACAATGTATTATGCTTATGTCATGCTGAGATAAATGCTTGATTGCTTCCTACTCTGCCATGAGATCATGGTTGACCCCAGACTGAAACAACATCCTGAAGTGCCCTTCTTGTCAGAGACACTTCCAGCCCAATCTGGTTATCACATAGGATCATGGTTGCTTCCATCTCTAGATTGAATAGACCTGTCAACAACTTATGAAGCCATATGGCTTCACAACTGGTAGAACATCCAGCAATGTATTATGATTCTGTCGTGTTGAGAGAAATGTTTGATTGCTTCCTACTCTGCCATGAGATCATGGCTGACCCCAGACTGAAACAACATCCTGAAGTGCCCTTCCTATCAGAGACACTTCCAACCCAATTTGAATCAGTATAACCACTCAGTCTGAAATCATGGTCTCCGTCATAAATGAGACCACAATCTAATGTGCCCTTAAGTTACCTCATCACATATTTTGCAGCAACTAGGTGAACACGTCTGGGCTCTACCAGAAACTGACTCAAGGTGTTCACAGCAAAACATATATCTGGCCTGGTGTTCGTCAGAGACATCAATGATCCAATGATATGTCTGTACAGCATAGCATCAATCAGTTCTGACAAAGAGTCAACCAAGAGCTTCAACTTTGTTTACATGGGTGCATTCATGGACTTGCACTCCAACATATCAAATATTTTCAGTATTTCAACTGCATACTTCCCTTGGTTAAGGAATATCCTCTCTGGGCTCTGCCATACCTCAAGACCTAAGAAATAGTGCATTAGGCCAAGGTCTTTCATCTCAAATTTTGCAGCGAACTTCTTCTTACATTCAGTGATGAGATTTTCTTCTCCAGTTAAGAATAAGTCATCCACATACAA
>SNQJ01S0232677.1:0-14099 GCA_010110895.2 Picea sitchensis | reverse complement strand
ATAATGGTTTGGGATCATTACACCATATTGGATCGATTTGAGAATATTTTTCCACATTGACATAAATGGTGTCTTAACTATTGGCAGTGACGAGCAAGGAAACTCTATCAATAGAGGTTTTTCATGAAGAACCCAAGAAGGAAAAAAATAATCCAAATACATAGTGTAAGATTATGGCAGAGATGGGACGGTCCATCTATAGCAAGACATAGGTATGTTTCTTTGTTGAGGCCAAGGTGGACATCAAGCCTTATACCAAGAAAGTCGATGCTATCAGCCTAAACCAATGGATACAACAAATGGAAGTATACTTTATCATGCATGAAGAAATTGGAAAACAAAATATTTTTTTTTCTTGTTTGAAGCTCGAAGGTCATGCTTTGACATGGTGGGAGAGTGATTCAGTAAGAAAAGAACTAGGAAATGAGCCACTAGTGACTGATTAGGAGGTTTTAAAGGACATGATAAAATTTCAATTTTATCTAATAGGATATGAGGAGACCCAACAAATAATATGGCATTACTTCAGGCAGAGACAAGGACAATCAATGCAAGAGTTCACAATAGAGTTTAGGAAGAGAGAAATTTGTATACAACTGATGTTATTTAGACCAAAGACAATTGATGAGGATATTATTCAAGCACAGTACCTTGAGGGAGACAATAAAAAGAAACAAACAAGTACCCACAAGAAAGTAGAACCACAAGAGTGGTAGAGAAAGAGGAAAATCAAGAAGAAGTGTGACGCACACGCGTCGCCCGGGGCACGTCCGCTCCACAGGACCTTCTCTCTCTTTCGGCCCAAAGAACTCCAAGGCTCTTCTATTTCCCTATCGTGAAATCTGCACCCACATTTCTCTTCACGTGATCCCCTTCCTTGAATTATCGGAGGATCGGAACTTGTTGTTTCACAAGTTCTCTGATGATCGCGGGGCTCTCAAATCCCCGGGACCCGATGGTCAGTCAATCGTTGACTTTCCCTCTCTCTCTCTGCTACCATAACTTCGGATCTATCGCGCCTTCACTATTCACTACCTCAAACACTTGGGTTACCAACTTCCGATACCCGATGCACCGAAATGTCGAAACTCGCGGTCGCGCTCCCTCGCGACTTTGCTACTCGAGAGGTCAATTAACTCCTATGTCGGCTCTCGATGCCCGAGATGCCGAAACACCGATATCTTGCGTCACCTACCACTTCACCAACTCATGTGGCCTACACTATCCACGCAATCGTCGGAACTTCGCGTATCGCTATATCACGACTTCCGCTTCTAAGAGTTGGAGTCTCGACTCACGAACTCCCGATATGCCGACCCACGAGTAGAACCAATAGTCCTCGTGATCCTGATCAAGGGCCTTATCCTTTCTGAGCTTCTAACCTCTCCACACTTGCGCTGTAACTCCCTTGCACCTCTGTGAGATCCGATGACTCACTAAACTTACGGATTCTCCATGGAGAATACCAACCGTCTATCTTTTCTTATGCAATCTCCCAAATGACGGGGTGTCTCCCTTCAAGACTCGTTCACCTGCTCGCCAACCTGCGATGCTTCCTTTCAACATGCTCGCACAAATTCTCTCTGCTGTCCTTCAACAAATTTAAAGGCATGTTCCTCCTGATCTTGTTCTCGACTCCTCAAGTCCTTCGAAAGAATTCTTTGCACGCACTCCTTGCGACAAATCTTCAACAACGTCTAAGTGTTGAAGCCTTCGACCCCGCTCACTCCTGCAATGACATTCTTTCAATCCATTTGCTCAGAATCGCAACTCTAAGACTTTGTTTGTCCTGCGCACTCCTTGCACGGCACTATATCTCTTCACTTCTGAGATGAATGAGAACAATGGTTAACTCTAATTGAACCCTTCTGTCGACGCACTCCTTGCGGACAATTCAACTGCACTCCTTGCAGGAATCTCTTGGTTCAATTAGAGAAATAATTGAAACTCATTCAAATTCCCTTCTCTGACTTCTATTCAACCATGAAATCACATACACAGTATATAAAAGAAAGTGTATGACATAAAGAAAACATTTATGAGCAAAACATCAATACACAGAGAAAAACAACACATAACCATGAATTTGAATCAAAGCTCTTTTATTAATTCAAATGTCTGTACATGGGTGTTCTCCATACAATTCTCTGCATGCTCTCCTGCTTCTCAGTTATGTTACAATGATACAATGAGGGTGTCTATATCCCGTTTCCCTCTTGGACTCTACGCTATCAAATCTATAATTAAAATCCTATCTACCAGCATTAACTAAATTAAATGACGTCTATCTACCTAAGGATGAGAGTTATCCGCTCAAGGTCCATTACAATGTACAAGTGCGCCATCTCTTAAATGACTCATTTAAGATATGCGCAATAATTCCAAAGCATTTCAAAATTTGTGTCGGCGTTGTCCAGCTGTCGTCCGCTTCCGCTGGCTCGCTTGATGAGTTGGCGATGCTCATGCATCATACTCCTCAGCTTGAAAACTTTCATGGGCTCCTGTCCATGAGCTCCTGCACGGTCTGTCCATGCTTCTGTATCACTGCTTCTCTTTCCCAGCTGGCATCGTCCACTCGATGATTCTTCTTCTATTTGACCAGATATTCAAAGTATTCTTTCCTCCTGGTCTTTTTACCTACTCGCTTGTCCAGTATGTACTACATCTGCGGCTTCTCTACAATCGACATCTGCTTCTGCCACTGGACTTCTGGTTGTTCATCACTTCCAGCTCCTACTTCCTTAGCCTTAGATGGATATAAGTCTGAGACATTGAATGTCGGAGATATCCCGATGCCATCCGGCAATTCAATTTCATACGCATTCTCTTTGAATTTCTTCAGGACTCTGCAAGGTTTGATTTTCTTCATCTTCAACTTGTTGTATGTTCCCCTTGGGAACCTTTCCTTCCTCAGATGTGCCAGAACTAGATCACCAACCTCAAACTGAATTTGTCTCCAATGTTGATCCGCTCTGCGCTTATACTCCTGATTTGAATCTTGCAGTCGCTGCTTCACTCTGTCGTGAAGTTCCTTCATCGCCTCTGCAAATTCTTCTGCACTAGCACTGCTAGTCGCAGTTTGTTCTGAATCTCGCAATTTAGAAACTCCTCTTGGCTGCCTACTGTATACAATCTCAAATGGACTTTTTCCTGTGCTCCTGTTCACTGAGTCATTGTATGCAAACTCTGCCTGTGGCAATACGCTATCCCAGCTGCTATGGTGCTCCATCACCAAGCTTCTCAATAAATCTCCCAGACTTCGGTTGACCACTTTCGTTTGTCCGTCTGTCTGAGGATGATAAGCAGAACTAAACATCAAGTTAGTCCCTAGCTTCTTCAATAAGGTCCTCCAAAAATTCCCTATGAATTTAGTGTCCCTGTCCGAAACTATGCTTTTCGGTAATCCATGAAGTCTAACAATCTCCTTAAAAAACAAATTTGCGATGTGTGTCGCATTGCTGGTCTTTTGGCATGGAATGAAGTGTGCCATCTTTGAAAACCTATCCACTACTACAAAGACGGAATCAAATCCTCTTGCGTCCTCGGTAAACCCAATACAAAATCCATGCTAATCGCCTCCCATGGCTTCCCTGGTATGGGCAATGGCTGATAAAAACCTGCATTCTGCTTTCTCCCTTTTGAATGCTGACAAATCCGACATCTGTCAACAAATCGCTTGACCTCTGAGCGCATCCCCAGCCAAAAATATGATTCGCTCAGCTTCGTAAATGTTTTTTCATGGCCAAAGTGTCCTGCTAATCCACCGTTGTGCTTTTCTTTCAACAGGTTCTCCCTCATGGAGCATTTTGGAATACACAATTGATTGCATCTAAACAACAACCCCTCCTAAATCATATAATCTATCCATGGACTCCGATCTCTGAGAACTGGATTCTTAGCTACCTCATATGCCTCTGCAAAATCTGCATCACCTGCATACATGTCCCTGAGATTCTCAAAACCTAAAGTTTTGACTCGAAACTCCTGCAGCAACAAACATTTCCTGCTCAAAGCATCAGCCACTTTGTTAGCAGTACCTGAAATGTGTTTTATCACAAACGTGAAATTCTGCATATACTCTACCCATTTAGCATTTTTCTGATTCAACTTCTCCTGTTGAGTCACAAACTATAATGCATGATTGTCACTATACAAAACAAATTCTTTTGGGATCAAGTAATGCCTCCACTTCTTTAGTTCTTGTATGATAGCATAAAATTCTTTATCATACGTGGACTATTTCATCTTTACTTCGTCCATATTTTCGCTGTAATATTCAACTGGCCTGTCTTCCTGACTCAAGACTGCTCCTATGGCATACCCACTGGCATCACATTTCACCTAAAATGTCTTCTGAAAATATGGCAACACCAACACTGGTTGCTCTGTGATCTTTCTCTTCAATAGATTGAAGCTCTTCTCAGCCTCTGCTATCCAGTGAAAAGTCTTATGCCGCTTCTTCACTGTGTCCATCATTGCTGCACTAATTCGACTGAAATTCCTAATGAACTTTCTGTAGAAACTAGCCAAACCATGGAAGCTTCTCACCTCGAAAATATTTCTCAGTGATGTCCAATTCTTGATCACTTCTACTTTATTCGGATCCATCCTCAACTCATTAGCCGAAATAAAAAAACCTAAGTAAATGATCTCTGTCTTCATGAATGAGCACTTCTTCATGTTGATCAACAACTTCTAGTGTTGTAGCTTCTTCATCACAATGGGCAAATGTTTAGATGTTCAGCCTCTAATTTAATGTAAATTAGTATGTCATACAAATAAACAATGACAAACTTCCCGATGAACTCCCGCAGGACTTCATTCATCAGTCTCATAAAGGTACTTGGTGCATTCGTCAAACCAAACGGCATGACTAGCCATTCATATAATCCAGCATTTGTCTTGAAGGTTGTCTTCCACTCATCGCCTTCTCTCATGCGAATCTGGTGGTATATTCTTTTCATATCTATCTTTGAAAAATAATTTGCCCCACTCAGGCAATCCATCAGATCATCCATCCTCGGCAATGGAAACCTGTATCTAATGGTTATTTTGTTGATCGCTCTTGAATCGGTACACATCCTCCAACCTCCGTCTTTCTTTGGACTGAGTACTATCGGAACAACACATGGACTCAAGCTTTCCTTGACTAATCCTGTGTCCATTAAATCTTGGAGTTGCTTCTTGACCTCCCCATTCTCCTGCGGCGTCAACCTATACACGGCTTTATTTGGTAAACTAGCTCCTGGTATGAGGTCTATGTGATGACTCACACTCCTTACGGGTGGCAATGAATGGGGTAATTATTCCACTATGATGTCAACAAACTCTTCCAATAGTTCCTGAACTTCATCTGGTAAATCGTCCACTCTCATGCTAGTCAGAATAATTCTCGGCTTTCTGATCACAAAGAATTGTGGATTTTCCTTCTTCTCAACCTTTGTAAGAAGCTCCTTCCCAGTCATGAGAAGTATTGTGTTGTTTACTTCCGGCTTCACCTCTTTATCCTTTATCGGAAGTAACATATGGGTTCTCCCATTCTTCTCCAGGGTATAGGTGTTCATCCTCCCATCATGAATCACATTTCTGTCATATTGCCATGGTCTACCCAGCAATAAATGACATATATCCATGGGAATAACATCACATAGAATCTTATCATTGTATCCTCCTATTTTGAATTCAACCAAGCACTGTTTAGTAACACTCACCTGGTGTCCTTTATGTAGCCATGAAACTCTGTATGGACTCAGGTGATCAGTCGTCTCTAGCTCCAACTTCTCTACCATCTCGGTTGAAACGAGATTATCCATGCTACCACTATCTACGATAACCTTCCATACCCTGTCCTTGGTCTTGCAAGATGTTCTGAACAGTCTGGTCCTTTGAACTGGATTTTCTACCTCTTTCTCAGGTGTCAAAAGGACTTTATGCATCTCAAGCGATCTTCCGCCTTCTGCATCTTCGGTCTCAGCATCACGCCTCTGAGATTCAGTGATATGAGCTTCTCCAATATCCTTCTTTTTCTCTGGACACTCAAATGACCTGTGCCCATTCTTCCCACATGTGAAACATGTGATTACTCCGCCTTGGCCTCTTCCTCTACCTCTGGTATGAGGAAAAGTATTTGCATCAGCATAATCTCCCTTCTGCTCATTATCCTGCCCTCTCTATTCAATGTATGGTCCTTTCTGTGAGGTACCACCTCTCTGAACTTTACCCTGAGGTTTCTTCCATTCCTCCTTGGGCTTCTGATATTTATCCTGGGTAACTGCCTTACCTCTGGGCTGACTTCTGCCTCACCCTTGCTGACCTTGCTTACGGCTCAACTTTTCTTCGGCTTTCAGAGCCATCTGATAAGCATCCTCTACCGTCCTGAGGGTAACCATGCTTAATTCATCCTGAATGTCATATCTCAGACCATTCAGGTATCTGGAAACCTTTTCATCATCGCTCTCCCTGTTGTTCCTGAGTTTATGTTTTAAGGCTATAAAACATACCGTCAAGGCATCCTAAAAAGATTTTTATAAGAAGACTTTAAAATAAAGAAACAAAGAAAGACTAGATCAGATTCAGTTTCTCAACTGTCTCTGTCTTGCTTCACGTTGCTCTTGGATGCTAATATCACGTTCAATAGCAGCCCACGATCTTTCTAACTCAACCCTATTGGTCGTTGTTTGTAGAATAGTATTAAATAAGTTTAGGGCAATGTTGGTTTGATCCTGAAGACGAGGTTCTACATTTGGTTGTCTACCACTAGGGACTGTCATGGGTGATAAGGTTTTAAAGGTTTTTAAATGGGTTTTTTATCAATTGGTTACTTCATATTTTCAGAGATGATATTAATGGGAACAACTTTAAAATCTAAAACAGTGATGTAAAAAACACATTCAAGGTCGTTTCCTGGTTTTGTAACAATTTTGAAATTGTAAAAAATGAAACACAATACAGAGAAATATAAGGCTTTTATCCAGAAATAATCTTATATTTCAATTAACAATGATGAAAGAAAAAAAAAATTCTAACAGAATTAAATTTTAAGGAACAAAATGTTTACAGGTCTTAAAATTACTAAAGTAATTTCAGAGGAAAGACTGTAATACATTCAACATCCAAACCAATCTGAAACAATAAACAACAATGTATATAACTTCAAATTGATTTACTTGTTAGAAACACACATTAAGAGGAATATTTAACAAAGCATGATAAATCAGGGAAGAAACATAGTCACAAAATTGCAGGATCCAGAATCTTGTTTGCGGTTTATATTCCGATGAACTTCAAAGTTGATATTACAAAAATTGGCCTTCTCCAAAATTTCTGAAGCCTTCTTTCAGCCTTTTGAAAATATATTTATACCTTTCTATCAAAAAATTTCGTTGGTAACTAACCAACTTCCTAATATTACAGTTACATAAACTAATGTCAACCGTTTACAATTTCTTTCAAAATTCTAAAAATAAAAATATTTACAAAGTTTTAAATTTGCGTTGATGAACTTTCTTTATCTGTTTCAACGCATTGAACATATTTCCCTAAAAATTTTACCAAGACCTTAGGAGCCTCAGGTACTTCATTTGCTTCAAAAGAGAAAAAACTTCTTTGTAAGCCTGGCAACTGGCTTGCTATTGTTTTCTCTGTGAATTTAACCTTTTCCAACTTTGAACTTGAAGCTATCATCCACTTATCTATTTTTGCAATGTTGACCATTTTAATATTTGAAATTTATGCCTTCCTTTCTTCAAGTTCTTCTTTTGACTTTAGCTGATACTTGGTAATGTTGACTTCGCCTAATAACTCAGAAAAACCATCTGTCCCGATATTTACTGAATCTTTTTCAATAAGATTGAAGATCCTTTGACAATCTTCATTAATTCCTTTTGTAATTCTTTTATATTCTGCCAATTTTGTTTCCCAGACTTTTATCATTATATCCCCTTTTACTTGTTCCGAAATGGGTAATTTATGGGTTTTTCCAGTTTCTTCTTTTTGTAAAGAAGTTATTACCTTTTGAAAATAATTCCTTGCTGCTTTAGCTTCTCTTTCTTTTTGAACTACCTTTTCCATAGACCTATTTGACTCATGAAAATAGTTTTGGATGATTTCCAGATTACAGAATATTTTTTGTTCTTCTTCTTCTATGTTTGCATATATCTCTGATACTTGAGTCCTAAACTGTTTGATTTCAATTACTTGATTAGTAATTGAAATAATCTTATCTTGCAAAGATTTATTTTCATCGCCCAACTTTTGCACTTGTTCTTGAGTAACCTGTATCATGTGTTTTGCTTCATCCAAATTTTTATTCAACTTTTGGATTTCTTGGTTGTCTTTGAGTCTAGCTTGTTCTAGACCCTTTTGTATTCCCCGACCAATAATTCTTTCATTTTCCTTTAATCTGTCCTGCAACTGCATTATTTCCCGATCCTTTTGCTCTAGCATAGTGGTTAGCTTTCCTACAGAATACATGTTAGTTGATGCTATAGCACCCATGGTTCCTGCTAACTCTGTAGAAAATTCTCCTTCATTGAGTTTCTTTCCATCAATGATAATTTTATGTCTTTTGATCGTTCTTTCTCCTACAGGATGAATTTCATGTTTCAAGACAGCTCTTCATTTTTTACTGAAAAAATAATCAGATGAGGGTATTTCATATTTGGAGATTGGCTCTAAGTCACTTATATATAGAACTCCTTCATGAGGGGTTCTGAAAGTAGACTGTAGTGGATTCAATGTTGTGATAGGACTGCCAAGTTCCTTTGAAGTCGTTCCTCCAACACTTTCTGGAACACCATCAAGAACTATTGGTCTTGTTTCCCATCCTTTTCCCTTTCCTGTTTCTGGTTCTTTTGTCTGAGAACCCTCTATATTCTGAGGAGGTATTTCAGGATCTTTCAGCTTATCTTTGTCATTTGACTTATCTTGAATTTCAGTTTCAAACCCCGGAGGAATTTTTTCTTTCTCTGGCAATGAAGTTGACATTTCACCTTGTAAAATCTTTGGTAGGCAGCTCTATCTATGTCTTTGAAAAGATGCAAACCCCACCTGTGCATAAGGTGACAAGGCTTGTACTCTGTTCTGCACTTCCTCATAAGACTTAACATTTTTTAAAATATCATCATAAACTGAAATTTCATGTTCATATGCTTTTAAATTACATTGTATGCAATGTCGACTAATTATTTGGTAAGGATCATGTTTTCTGTGCTCTATTCTTGCTAATTTAACTTCTTCCATCGACTCGGCTTCTGCCTTAGAATGGCCTATGTTTAATAAAATGAATTTTCTGATATAAACAAGAAAAAAAGGCCATGTTTTTTTCTGCTGAGCTTTTAAATCTAACCCAATACCACCATTGACTAGCTGATAAGCCACTTCTCTGCATATCAACCTATCTGGTAAAAATTTTGGGAGTGCGTGAGGCGGAATGGAACAGCCATAAACCCTAACATAGGAAAAAATTTCCTCAATGAACCAGTCAGCAACTGACTTGAGGTTTTCTATGATGGTATTAGAAATGCGAGGAGGTTCGCATCCAAAGAATATTTTGTGCAGAGGTATAATTACATAATGGCAAACCTCATAAAAAACATTTTTTGCATTTTCTTCCTAGAGAGCTGAGTGGTATTTATGAACAGGCTCTGGGCAAGAAACATTCCAACTCCAATTCATTAATGGGAAAGGAGTCATAAAACAAATGGCATCCATGATATAAGGTGACATATAAAAAAACACTGTTTTTCCTTTTGACCTAGCTGCTTTGTAATTCACAACCTCTGATGTGAGGTTATCTGACAAAATTTTGTGCCAATTAAAACTGCGTCCCTCTGAAACTTCCTCTAAGAAAGGTGTCCAATCTGCATGAAAATGACAAGGATCCTTTCTCCCAAGAAGTCTACATAACATCATTGCTACATAAACCATATATTCATTTAAGGCAGCTGTGGTATAAATTCCATGTAAATCAGCCTTAAACTTTTTTTCATCTCTGGCCCATCCTCTAATCATGTCAGGGTATGTTTGGCCTGCTTCAATGCATTCTTTTCTTTGAAACTCGACTAAAAACTCGGAATTAAAAGTGTGTCTATAATTGGGCGAGATCTTATACATTACGTGAATATGTTCAGGCCTGAATGAGTCGATGACAACTCCTTGCTCGTTTAGAATACTTCTGGTCGGAACATCTACTTTATCCAGAGCCCAGACGATCATATCGGTATATGACACAAGTCTCGGACGTGCAACAACCTTATGAAGCTCAGTCTCGGCAATATCTCGGAGGTGATTTTCTGAATCAGTGGCTGCATATTTAAGCTCATCCTCCAATTTTTCGGAAATTCCATTCCATGATTTGACAGAGTGTACTCCGGATGCAATAGTGTCAGAGATAATATCACCTTTTGGTTGATCTTCATTTTTATTTGATGATTTTTTGGGTGCCATAGCTCTGTGTTTAACTTGAAAACCTGTAACAGAGAGTAATTTAGCTTTGAAATGATAATATAGACGTTTCAAAAATTTACTTCGAATATATCATAAAAACATTGAGATTTGTACCTTTGTTATGAAGTTAAGGATCTTAAATGCAAAAGATATTTCCAAAGATATGTATTTAATATTTGTACTTAGGCTTTCTCGGTGTTTTCAAAAATAGTAGAAACTTTCTAAATCGGAGAATGATGCATTAAATACCTTCAAAGAAAGTTTAACTTTAAGTTTTGTTTAGAAGGATGGTTAATTAGCATTGATCTTGAATTAAATTTGAAAATCTGCTTTTCGGAGTTTCGGCATTTTTTATGTCGAGGAAACATGTCGTCGAAGAACCCCGATTGCCGAAATCACGATGTATAATTTTAAATTAAAACGTTTTTATTTTCTTAATTAATCAAGATTAAACCTTTTCGAGATTTCGTTAATCGGAAAATCGGGGATCGGGATTTCGGGAAATGTGGTGACATGAAACATGCTTCTCACAAAATTGCGATGTAATTAATAAACTCTTAATCATTCTTAGCAGTGATTAGATTAATTCAAAACTTTAATTAAGGATTAAATGTATCGTGAAATCGGGAAATCGGGAAACACGATGAAAATATTATTTGCTCTTATAAAACCCCAAATCTCGATTTCACGACGTGATTAACTTAATGTTTAAACCCTTTTTAATTCTGAATTAAGAAAATTATTCTTTAATTAAGTTTTAAAGTATCGGGAAATCGGGGATCGGGATTCCGCAATTCAATTTGCATCAAAATTTTGTTCACGCAAAACTCTGAATCCCAATTTTCGGATTTAAATTAAAATTCCTTAAATTTTAAATTACTGCCTGTTTAAAGAATTGTTTGAAAAAGTGTTGAAAAACTTATGTTCATTTAGATTTTTTCCATTCTTTGTCCAAAAATAAACAATAAAAGGCATCGCGAATTTATCGGTGATGAAATTCTTGTTTTAGGAAATTTGAAAAATACAAAGACTCAAAAATTTAAATCTTTTATCCTTAAGAATAAAAAATTCAAGGTTTGTTTCAACACTCCCGATGACCTTCTCTGATGTTCAGTCGATAGAATTCTTTAGTGTATTCTTTCAGTGTCATCAGCTTCTGTCTCAGGTTTTGCATTCTCCTAAACAGAGTAATTTGATAATCCCTTGGCATTAATTTTGCCTTCACCTTCGCAATCATTCGATCCCATCTTTTAATCTTTTGCTTGCCTTTGCAGCGTTTGTCAGCTTGTAGCTTGTCCCACCATAATGTTGCATGTCCTTTCAAGCGTGTAACAACATGCTTGACTTTATTGTCCTCTTCGATATCTTCATAATCAAAGTAGATGTCAAGAGATCTTATCCAATCTAGTAGCTCCTCTGCATCCAGACTCCCTTCATAGACTAGAATGTCCATTTTCGCCTTCGCACCCATCCTTGCGATGGCTTTGATCAACCGCTCAATTGATGCATCTTCTGTTGTGACCTCTTCTTCATATCCAGCTTCCTCTTCAACTTCGGAATCACTAAGATCCCCTGCACCAAGTCCGCGTCTTTGTGCTGTCTCCATCTCCTCGAGCCTTGCTCGGAGATCTCTCATTTGTCTTTCCATTTCTGGATTTCCTGTCGGCCTACCTCTTCTTTGCACCTCCATGTCCTCGGGATTAGGTGACTGCCTTTCTCTTCTGGGCGGCATGGTGTATTTAATCCTTCTCCTTCTTTGATATAGAAAGCAAAGATATTCCCGCTATGATACCACTCTGAAGCACACGCGCCGCCCGGGGCACGTCCTCTCCATAGGACCTTCTCTCTCTTTCGGCCCGAAGAACTCCAAGGCTCTTCTATTTCCCTATCGGGGAATCTGCACCCACAGTTATCTTCGCGTAATCCCCTTCCTTGAATTATCGGAGGATCGAAACTCATTGTTTTGCAAGTTCTCTAATGATCGCGGGGCTCTCAAATCCCCGGGACCTGATGGTCAGTCAATCATTGACTTTCCCTCTCTCTCTCTACTACCGAAACTTCGGCTCTATCGCGCCTTCGCTATTCGCGACCTCAAACACTTGGGTTCCCAACTTCCGATACCCGATGCAACGAAATGCTGAAACTCGCGGTCTCGCTCCCTCGCGACTTCGCTACTCGCGAGGTCAATTAACTCTTATGTCGGCTCCTGATGCTCAAGATGCCAAAACACCGATATCTTGCGTCACCTGCCATGTCACCAACTCCTGTGGCCTACACTATCCACGCAATCGTCATAACTTCGCGTATCGCTATATCGCGACTTCTGCTTCGAAGAGTTGGAGTCTCGACTCACGAACTCCCGATATGCCGACCCACGAGTAGAACCAATAGTCCTCGTGATCCTGATCAATGGCCTTGTCCTTCCTGAGCTTCTAACCTCTCCACACTTGCGCTGTAACTCCCTTGCATCTCTGTGAGATCCGACGACTCACTGAACTCACGGATTCTCCACGGAGAATACCGACCGTCTATCTTTTCTTATGCAATCCCCCAAATGACGGGGTGTCTCCCTTTGAGACTCGTTCACCTACTCACCAACCTGTGATGCTTCCTTTCAACCTGCTCGCACAACTTCTCTTCGTTGTCCTTCAACAACTTTAAAGGCTTGTTCCTCCTGAGATTGTTCTCGACTCCTCAAGTCCTTCGAAAGAATTCTTTGCATGCACTCCTTGCGGAAAATCTTCAACAACGTGTAAGTGTTGAAGCCTTCGACCCCGCGCACTCCTGCAGCGGCAATCTTTCAATCCCTTTGCTCAGAACCACAACTCTGAGACTTCATTTGGCCTGCGCACTCCTTGCACGACACTGTATCTCTGCATTTCTGAGATGAATGAGAACAATGGTTAACTCTAATTGAACCCTTCTGTCGACGCACTCCTTGCGGACAATTCAACTGCACTCCTTGCAGGAATCTCTTGGTTCAATTAGAGAAACAATTGAAACTCATTCACATTACCTTCTCTGACTTATTTTCAACCATGAAATCGCATACACAGCATATAAAAGCAAGTGTATGAAAGAAAGAAAACATTTATGAGCAAAACATCAATACACAGAGAAAAACAACACATAAACATGAATTTGAATCAAATCTCTTCTATTAATTCGAATGTCTATACATGTGTGTTCTCCATACAATTCTCTGCATGCTCTCCTGCTTCTCAGTTATGTTACAATGATACAATGAGGGTGTCTATATCCTGTTTCCCTCTTGGACTCTACGCTATCAAATCTATAATTAAAATCCTATCTACCAGCATTAACTAAATTAAATGTTGTCTATCTACTTAAGGACGAGAGATATCCACTCAAGGTCCATTACAATGTACAAGTGCGCCATCTCTTAAATGACTCATTTAAGATATGCGCAATAATTCCAAAGCATTTCAAAATTTGTGCTGGCGCTGTCCAGCTGTCGTCTGCTTCCATTGGCTCGCTTGATGAGTTGGTGATGCTCCTGCATCAAAGTGGAACGAGAAGAATATCATGGAATAAAGAAAAGAATAAACACCCTCCATCCAACAATGTAAATGATGTGGTCCAAAGGAACACACTTAGGAAAATTGTTGGAAATTTCACCTTTAGAAGTGCCC
>SNQJ01S0232676.1:0-14099 GCA_010110895.2 Picea sitchensis | reverse complement strand
TTATTGATCAAGTGGTGAGCAATAAAGTGTATTATTTTACAGATGGATTCTCAAGCTATCATTAGGTTAGAATTGTGGAAGTGTATAAGAGAAAGAATACCTTCACTATAGAATGGGGTTATTTTTCTTATAATGTTATGCCCTTTGGACTAAAGAATGCCCCAGTTATTTTCTCTTGAATAGTTATTTCTACATTATGTGACTTTATTCATAAATTTCTTGAAGTGTATAGGAAGACTAAATCATGTACAGCCTATTGAAGGAGCACATAGGTTTACTCTGGATAATGTTTGATCGTTGCATATAGATACAAATTTATTTAAATATAAAGAAGTGTGTATCTTGTGTACCATTTGGAAATATTCTAGGACATATAGTATGCAGGGAAGGAGTGTTGATTAATCCTGCAAAGGTTGTTGTGATACTAAATATGCCTCCTCTTATGACTGCTAAACAGTTGCAATCAATGTTGGGCCACACTACCACCACGGATTTATTATAAACTACAAAAGCATAACTTCCCTATTGGAGAAATTGTTGAAGAAACATGAAGCCTTCAGTTGGAAGTTAGAGTGTGATCAATCCCTTGATACCCTCAAAGAAAAGTTGAGTATTTCCCCTATTCCCATATCAAAATTAGAATGTGTAACTTCATGTACACATTGAATCTTCTCATATTTCTTTCGGTGCAATCCTTGTGCAATCAGGTGAAGGAAACCTGGTCATTCTATCTACTTTGCTAGCAGGAAGCTTTCTCATGTTGAATGAAACTACACTACCACTAAAAGAGAAGGTTTGGAAATGTTTTATTCTTTGCAAAAGTTTAAAAATGATTTGTTAGGAGGCCATTTTGAATTCTTTATTAATAATTCTGCCCTGAAATATATGGTTAACAAGCTTGTGTTAGAAGGAATAAGTTGTATATGGTTGTTGTTGTTTCAGATGTTTTCCTTTGAAGTCATTGTCAAGCTAGGAAAATTAAATGTTGGCCCTGTTATCCCATATCCTATGGATAACTAAGGAGATTATGTCTCGAGTCCCACATGTCCTAGATATGGAGTACTGAGAGCCACATGATTTGAGCTTGGCCTCGAAGGTCCCATATTTTCTTCAGTGCATCCTATCTATCAGTAGTAGAAACATCCATCCCATCGGCCTGATTTTGAAGTAGTAGTGGGTCTTGCTCCATGAGGTAATGAGTCTGGGTATCATGGTATGTGTCACTCTAATTTTCAAATCATTTGAATATGTGCACTAAACTCTCTTTTGCTTCATAATGTTTTCTTGGAAATTATGCTCTTTAACTTGTTCATACCTGGGGGGGTGATAGAGTTCCCTAGTAAGTTAGTTCCCTTTGGGATGAGTTGCCACTAGGTGTGTCTATGAAAGGCCATCATCCATTCCTTCCATACTTACCACTTTTCATCATTATCCCTCTCATATTCCCCTACCTTGGTTCAGGAAATGAATTTTCCAAGCTAGTAAGGGTTGTACCTTTCCTTATGGGAATAAGGGGATAAAGGCCCAGAGGGTAAAAGTAGCTAGAAAAAGTTAAAATACAAAATGAAACCCTGAGATGCTTCACCCAAGGATTCCCAAGAAATAAATAAATGGCTTCTCAGTAAGAAAAGGGGACCCGTAAAATAAAATAAAACTCAAGATTTGGTTGGTGGATAGGAGGTCCCATCATGAGTCGGCCTATTAGGTCCTTGGGAATGTAGCGGTATGACACTACAATCTATCTAATCACCAAAACAGGATAATGGCTCTTGGTGGAATAGCCAAGAGATAGGGGGTCTCATCACCAACCAACCTTCTCATTTTCATGAAATGCGTGTGGGTAACGTTGTCACCACTAGTCATTATGCCAGGACAGTGTCCCCCATATATTCTCTTGAAAAGAAAAAGAAATAAGACAAAGAATAGAAGGCATTGAATAGGATAGGAAACAATGGCATCCATGACAAGGTACAACTCTCCCTATACAGAGGCACCCATAGCTAAGACCTACATTTCCACGTTATCACTGCACCCCTTGCCCAAACATTCCCTACACCATTTCATACACTTACATGAACTAGATTGGTATTCACCTGGAAAACACCCCAAAGTTGAGGAGGATTATCCCAATAGGACATCCTAAGACCCTCTCCAAACCTGTCTTGTTAAACTGCATAACATTTTTGATCATTTTTTTTGGGTAAAAGGGGGTTTGATGCACATGTTTGGGTAATTTGATTATTGGATGTTATTGACATTGCTATGGTCCATGTGACTTATGAGCCTATGGAGGGCCTACCTGTTGTTGTTGCAGGACCATGCCCAGTGGACATGTAAATATCGGGAGATGATTAGCTCGGATCTCCATGGGGCTAAAAATCCCACTAGATGGATGTTGTGATGCCAACCAAGGGAAGAGAGACACCAGAGGCTTGCACTGCAGAAAAGGAAGGACGTTCCACCATAGACACTTTGGAAAACCTTTACCTAGGGGTATATTTCTCTCCTCATTGAATGTTGGCCTTGGAGGCCCATGAAGTCGCCCCTGTGACCCTAGACGTCACCCAGCATCAGATGGACATGGTGGAGGTAGTTGTGTGTTAGGTGGCATGTTTGGCATAATCCAGAGGCCTTGGAAGGCCTAACATTTTTATCATGGAGCTTGACATCCCACTTGTGAGGCCCAATGTCACCCTAGGAGGGCATGACATCACCTCTATTGGACATTTTAGGGTTTAATTCTTTGAATTTATGTAAAAACTGGATTTTTGATGTAATTTGCCCATGTAGGCCTTTTCTGACCTAAATTTTAATTATAGGTCATTGATATTGTATAATTGGAGGAAAACTACCTCATTATTAAGTATTTCGAGATTTGTCGAATCCATGGGCATGGTCCAAGACAGTGCCCCATTATTCAGTAGTATTCAACAGTATCAAATATTGTGCATTGTGATTTTTGTGCATCTACCACACATGCTACAAATCAGTGTAGATCATTGGATGCACTTGCGGATAGGTTGGATCGAACATCATTCAGGGTGAATGAAACCCCTTAGGGACTGGGAAGAGGTCATGGAGGTGGATTCATAGGAGACTTCAGAGGAGGAAGAACCGGAGGAAGAGTACCAAGTAGATGCTACAAATGTGATGAGAAAGGACACGTGGATAGATATTGTCCCCATCCAAGGCGGCCTTGGTTCTCTCATTGTAGAACCAATGGGAACACAACTGAATATTTCCCAGATAATTGAAAAATTGGAAGATCGGGTACATCAACGAGGAGCTAACCTCATTAGTTCATAGATAAATAGAGTTATTATAGAACAACTTCCCAACCTTAATATTGTTCCTCGAGGAGGTGAAAAGACTGGTGTAGATGCTGACAATGTACCTAAGATCCAGAAATCAATGCCCGAGGATAGGTATGATCCTATGAAATAGAAGATATTATTTTAAAATTCCATAGAAATATTTTAGAATATCCATGGCCCTAAGATGCAAGAGAAACCCCTTCAGCCTATTTGTTACCCTAAGATTTTGCAAGTCCCTCCTTCACCCCTTGCACCCAGAAACCCTATAATATCGATGAGATAACTTGAGCAGCCACAAAATGTAGTTGACCTTTGGTTTCAGTTATTTTTTGATATTCTTTGGAATGACCAGTTGACAGAAAAGTTGTGCAATGCACTGTACCTAGTTCTAGGGAATGAAGAATCTCATAAACAAGAATAAGGACTAATCTTCCTAAGAAGAATAATCAGAGAGTGTAGAGAAGGAATGTATGAACATGAAAAGAGTTTGGATTAACAGACTAGCTAGATGAATTTGAGATTAAGGATGTCATGTTAGATCTAGGATCTGATGTTAATATACTGCCTAAAAATACTTGGGAAGCTTTAGGAAAACCCTAGTTGACATATTCCCTAATATAGCTAAGAATGACCAATCAATATTGTATTTTCCCAATAGGAAGACTGGAGAATGTGGAAATAGATGTTGTGGGAGTGAAGATTGTAGTTGATTTTGAGGTGATCGAAATCATGGGGGATAAGGGACCTTATCCTGCACTACTTGGTATTTATTGGGATTATGAAAAATATGCAGTGATTGACCTAAATAAATACACTATGAAATTTGAGGCAGACAAAATAAAAGTGGTTCAACCCTTGGATTTGTATGTAGGACCTCGATACACAGAGCCAACAGAAAAAAATATGGAGGGAGAAGACCTAGACCAGTTGTATGTTGTGACAATAAGAACAAGATAAGACTACATAAATCCTATTGTTGATGGATCAGTAAGTTGGAGGAGCATACAATCAGTAGATGAAGATTCAAAACTGGCATTTGATAGTTGGCAGCAAGGTTCATATAAAATATTTTCAAGAAGATTTGAAACTATCAGAGCAACTAGATGGGTCGGAATCGAGGTCAGAGAACACCTGATATATGATGGTGCCTCAAGACTTGAAATTTCTCTGGTCATCATGGAAGAAAATATAATATATGATCAAAGGATCTCAGTGTTGTACTTAGCCCTCCAGGACACCCCAACCAGATGGTGGAATAATCACAAAGCCTTAGTTGGGAACTGGGAAGATGTGAAGAAATATATCTAATATAGATTTCCAGATACAGAGCAGTTGGAATCAAATATGTGGATGAATTTCCAAGTTGCGCAATTTTTCAATGGACAGTCTGATCCTAAAGAACATATTGAATAATGCGTGAGACAGTGGAAAATTGTGGAAATACCATCTCGCTTCTGGGTTCAAGTATTTCCCCATTCACTAGGTCAAATTCCAAAATCTTGGTACATACATGAAGAAACCAGAAGATAGAACAGTGACTAGCAAATGTTGGAAGATCACTTTTGCAAGGACTTCTAGTTTACAAGTAAGTACCCTAAGCTTAAAGTAGTCCTGAAAAGAATTAAAGAATTTCTTTTTACAGTTAATGGTGAACATAAATCAGACCTAGTGGTATGTGCAAATCATAGCCAAGAACTTCAGTCTAACCTTCACCTAAACTTGGACGAGAGACCTATATAATTTTATAATATTGAGAAGGATTTGGAAAACCCATATGATTTATAAGAATTGAGAAACTTAGCCATTAAGGAACAAAAGGAAGAAGAGAAATCCAGAACATCATACCCAGTGAGACGGGTGGTTCTTATAATTATCCAATGAAGTTGCGCGAAGGAAATATAGGGACCACATAGCAACCTAATATAGCTATGGTAGGAGATTATTGGGACGAGAAAACTAGCCAATCAATACATAGCTTGTTGCGAGAGTATGAGGACTTGTTACCAAACAAATTTTTAGAGCTAAAATGGATTAAAGGAGCTATGGGAGAGATGAATATTGAACTAAAACTAGGATCAAAGCATGTAATGCATAGACCATATCGCCTTAACCCTAGAGTGAAAGAGAAGGTTAAGAGGGTAATAGACAAGATGTTGGAAGTTGGACTTACTTTTGTAGTGGAAGAAGCATCTTGGGTTAGCCCAATAGTCATCCAGAGTAAGAAAGGCACAGATGACATTAGGTTCTATGTAGACTACAAAATCCTTAACTTTTCCTGTGTGCATGACCCTTTTCCAACACCTTTTACTAATGAGGTTCTAGAACAGGTTGCGGGGAAAGAATCTTACTCATTCACAGATGGATTTTCGGGGTATCACCAAGTAAGGATTGCATAAGAATATAAAAATAAGACCACAATCATAACAGAATGGGGGTCATTTTCATATAATGTGATGCCCTTCGGCCTAAAGAACGCCCCTACAGTTTTTTCCTGGATTGTAATAGAATCTTTCCGAGAATTTATTCACAAGTTTATAGAAGTTCATATGGATTATTGGACAGTATACAGTCTTCTCAATGAACATTTAGGACTACTACGTCTGATGTTTGATAGATGTAGAGAATTGAAGATATCGTTGAACCTCAGAAAGTGTATCCTCTGTGTGCCACATGGAAAAAATTTAGGCCACATAGTATGTTGAGAAGGAGTACTAGTAGACCCAGCCAAAGTTGTAGTTATTGTGGACATGCTTCCACCTACAAGTGCTAAGAAGTTGCACTCCATGTTGGGGCACACAGGGTACTATCGCAAGTTTATCAGAAGATATTCAAACATTGCTACACCTCTGGAGAATCTACTAAAGAAGTATGAAGTGTTCCAGTGGACCCCAGAGTGTGATAAAGCGTTCAATATCCTAAAGTAAGGGCTAACGTTTTTCTCATGGAGCTTCATGTCCCAATTATGAGGCCCAACGTCACCCTAGGATGGCATGACATCACCTCTATTGGAAATTTTAGGGTTTAATTCTTTGAATTTATGTAAAAACTGGATTTTTGATGTAATTTGGCCATGTCGGCCTTTTCTGACCTAAATTTTAATTATAGGTCATCGATATTGTATAAGTAGAGGAAAAATATCTCATTATTATCATCATCTTTCACTCACACAAGTGTGAGGTCTGAAATTCTACCCTATTTAAGGGTTATTGGCTTAAATTAAGTTACTCTAGTGAATAATCTAGTTACTCCATCTAGAATTTCATATTTACTTACTCCATCAAGAATAATCTAGCAACAAACCCTAGTTTAAGACTTTCCACAATGAAAAAATGGAAAGACTTAAACTAGGGTTTGTTGCTAGATTATTCTTGATTTAGTAAGTAAATATGAAATTCTTCATTTTATTTTCAATGGTTATGGTAAATTTGCTTGTTCATATCAAAGATTATGAAATTTCTAGTTTGAAACCCTAGGGGGAAAACATATGTTATTATCTTTTTCCTTATAATTTTCCACCCACTTGAAATTGCTAGAGAAGACTTATTTTGAAGTATACACTATATCCCTACCATTGTATAACTATAGTATCATTACTTCATTTACTTCATACATTTTACTTCAAATTTAATCTAAGGAAGAAGGAAATCGCTAGGGCCTAAGGTTACTGATTTTCTAGCAATCATTCCTTCTAGGCTTTACACATTGAGGCCTTAGGTTACTAACACCTCAATCATCGCATCCATCCCTTTAGATTATTTATTATCATTATTGTTTTCCTCTAAGATTTTTTGTTTCTAACCTTGACTCCATTACCCTAAAAGGCACTAGTCCACTCCTCACAAGTGATTGATTGATCAAACAACTCTTAAAATATCTTCCACGAGACTTTTACTAACTACTACTAACTTTAAGCTATACTAACTCACTAACTAATTTGTTGTTGAAAAATATTGCTACAGCCATCTATACCAACAAAAAATTGATCCTAAAAGAAAGATTGAAAGCTAATTAGACATTACCATAATTGCTTCTGACAACTGTTATCATTCTGTCAACCTAAGTCTATTGTTTCTTGTCATTCTTAAGCATTGTTGAGGCATAATTGTTGTGGTTGTTGCTAAATATTCATTGTTATTTTAAATATTTACATTTCTTCATTTCTATATCAGTTTGTTTATCTTTCAGAAGTTTATGGTTTTATGAAGCATTGGCATCATATGGTACTTGCAAATTGCATTTTTTTTCTATTTGTTGTCTTGTTCTGGGCAGGTACACCTAATTTATCTCTTTCTTCATCTCAGTAAAACTTTGGAACTTTTCATCTGGGTGACCTGTGAGAGGGGTGGGACTTTCTTATAGTTTTTACCTTAGCTTTCCCAGACCCTCAGGTCACTAGGGACGTCTCCCCTAGGGTACTGTGACATACTCCTAAATAGAAAGAGGTTTCCTATTAAGGTGATAGTGATAGGTCATCCTCCTTGTTACTCCAATTCAGTATCCACTTGCCTTTGGCTTTGGGCAAGTGAAAATTGTGTGATAACAGGCCCAATCATCTATCTCGATTAGAATCAGGCAAGAGTGGTGGAGTTGTAGATGACCAAATCCCAGATGTAGATATTTTTAAGATTGAGGATATCCATGATTACCTTTTGGATATTTCATTGTTTCTCACTAATGGTACTATTCCTAAAGGGTATTCTGAAACTCAGAAGCGACATATAGTGTTCTATTCTATCGGTTATCAGTTGATCATAGGCCATTTGTATAAATTGGGATTGGAAAACATCCTTCTATGATGTGTACTTGATCATGAGTGGCTAGAAATCTTATGGAAATGCCACAAAAGAGTTATGGGAGGAAATGTCAGAGGGAAAGAAACTTCCCAAAATATACTCCAAATAGGATTATGGTGGCCAACTATTTTCAAATATGGCAAATATTATTCCAAGGCCTGTGATGTTTGTGAGAGGTTTAGTAAACCGTTGAACAGGGACAAGTTTCCCTTACATTATGTTCAAGATTTTCAAGCATTTGAGAAATGGGTATTTGACTTCATAGGACAGATCAATCCACCAACTAAGCACTCAAAATATAGGTGTATTATCACTATTACCAAAACTATTACTTGTTCGGATGAATCAGAACTAGTATGAGATCGCTCTACATATATTGTCACCAGATTTATTTTTTAGAACATCATCACTTAGTTTGGGTGCCCTCAGATTTGGACCTGTGATTAGGGTGAACACTTCATAAACAAGAATGTAACGACTCTGACCCGCGAGTTCCTAATTCAACATCACAAAATTAGCCCATATCATCCACAAGAAAATGGTACAGTCAAATCCTTTAACAATATCCTGGAGCAAGGATTAACCAAGGTATGTTGTGCAAATAGGGATGATTGGGATGAGAAAGTCCCTGCAGTATTATGGGATTAGATGGCTATTACAAAGAAACTGCATAATTATACTCCATTCCTGTTGGTTTATGGAATATAATTCATTATCCCCGTCGATTTCATCACTCCAAGATTATGTATTGCACATGTCACTCACATGTCAGATGACGAATTAGTTGCGGAATGGGCCGCAGAATTGTTGGCATTGGACGAACCCTGATTTTTGGTTGATTTTCATCAAACATTGGAAAAGGCTTGATATAAATATTGGCATGATAGAAACATTAAGACGAATACGTTTTCATAGGGAAATCAGTTTTTGTTATATGATAGAAAGTACCAAAAGCATCCAGGGAATTTACAAATGCATTGGCTCAGAACTTTTATAATTGTGGATATCTGTGAGTTCAGAGTTGTGTGACTCATTCAACTCGATGGTACTCTTTTTCCTAGATGGTTGAATGGCACATGCCTAAATCCATACATTTTTTCTCAATAAGTGAAGGTTCACAACACTCCTGTCACCGAGGGTGAATTTAGCAAGTATGATTTTCAATTGTTTTGTTGTTTCCCTTTTCATTAAATAAGATGGTGACGCTTCCAACTATCACATGTCCTAAAGTCTAGTTGTCTTCAATTTGTCTATCCTGGATATCACCTTTGAGGTTGGGATGTTTGAATCAAATCCTTTCATATTTAGTAACTTCCAAGTTTGAAATTGGTGCTCTGTTGTTGTCACTTTGTTCGTTAACTACCATTAGTACCTCTTTGGTTTTCTTCATGTCATAACTAATAAGATTCATTTAAATCCCAAAAAATGTTGGTACTTTTATTGTTAATCACTGGTGTAGTAATCACTTTTATTTTTTCTTTGATGTCCCTCTATTGTGCTCCCTCTTATGTTCTTAATTAACCAAATCATATCTTAGATTTTTCCGCATTCGAGGGGAATATCCAACGTTAATGTTGAATTACCTCCATGTTGTATCTCTTAATGACTGCTAGTCACGTCACCTCCTGAATGTTTCCTATATACTTGTCTTTTATCAATTGTTCAATGTTATCGCATTCTACTCAAGTTATTTGCATACCTAGTCCTGGAGCCCCTCGAGAATCATGTGAACCCGCACCCATGCCTCTGTCCACCAGTGTTGTTTTTTTACCAACACAAGTTTTCCAGGATGATTTTCACTTCCATACGAGGATCCCTTCCCAAAGTCATCATTCCAGAAAAAAAAATTAATCCATGGGTCGAAGTTCTAGGGGATCTCCATGGCAAAGTCGAGAAAACTGAACTTCTTGACATTGACCTTGCAGATCCATATCACTACCCTCAAATGGTTATCCATACATTCATGGAATGCTCGAACCTATCAAATGGTGAATTTTAGTGTGAGTGGAAAACGTCCTTCATACCCCTTCAAGACACTACTTTGTTGAATTTACATGACTTTCCAATGTTTGACACTACTAGAGGGGTCGCCCGATGTACACATTTTCTTATTAGTTGAGTACATAATGGGACTTTATTATTGGACAAGGCTTAGCCCATCAATGTGGAATATATTCACAATTTGACTGGTATATCCACGGAAGGGCAAGACGTAACACAAGGCTTTGAGGGCTCAGGGAAGTATGGCCGAAAAAAGGGTGAGATTATCCTTTATGAAAAAGATGGAACCAGGCGAGGAGGTCATGGAGAACAGATTGAACCCATCAATGATGAGAAGGTCATTTTCACCTGCTATTTAATTGTAGGAAAATTCATGAACACCTACTCACCAGGAGAGTGCACACTCTATGCCATAGCAGTGGATGAGTTTAGAAAAAATGGAGCATCGTTGAATTGTTGTAAGTAACTTCTCACGAAGATGTTGGAGGCCTGCGTCGATGTGCATGATTGGGTCATGTAATTCATATATGGATTCTTTTTGGTTGTGTTTACTATGTGGAAGTGGAAGCTTCCTTAGGGTTGAAGTCTCTCCCACATTCTTGGTAGTGGTATCGCCAATATATTCGACCCCTAGCACAGTCACACTGCTACCGCTCACTGAAAATACCATGATGCTTCCTTTATATAGTGTCATAATGACCTCATTTCAGCTACAGAGTGACCGAGGCACTGTTCAACCAGCACACCCACAACATTTGGTTCGGCATAAACCATAAATTTACTTTTGTGAGGCCTTTAGGTGTGGCTCCATCAATATTTCACACTCCACCATTTTCATTTTATCTAGATGAGGAAATTCAATACAAGGAGGTCATTGCATGGCCTGGGGTCACCAAAGAATAGAAGAGATTGGGTGTCTCTTATACAATTCCTATTATATTAGAATGGATATCTCTAGTACAAACTAGGGGTGCAAGCCCAAGCACAACCACATCAAAGAGAGAGAAAACACCCCCAACATCATATGACAAATAGGATAAAGGAGAAGAGGAGACACTACCCCAATCAATTTCTCTCCCATTCCTATCCATTGTAGATGATGCCACTATTTCTGGTAAGCATCTTTGAAAATCCTTTGCTACTACTTTTCCTCATAATAAAATACACTCTAGCTCTCCGTCCAAATCCACTATTGACCCCCACATCACAGATGCCACTCCCATTTCTTCCCTTCCACCACCATATCGAACCAACACCCTCATTCCCTCTTTTGTTCCCATCATCATTATTATTGATGACCCACAAGTCAAGACCCAACACACTTTCATCACAAACGAGCTCCCTCGTCAACCACCTAGCTTGAATGTGGATGCCCCATCCTCCACTCCATCATCCCCTCACCCCACTCATATAGACACTACTAAACCCCTAACTATTTACCCTTTCACGATGATTATAGGGACCATAGACCCAATTCCATCCACCTTCCCCAATGGATTGTAGATCTATATTCCACTTGACACCCCTCCTATGAACAACCCCAATCCCGAACCAACCAAGGTACCAAAGGTACAAGAGAAGATGGTTATAGATCCTCAAATTGACATGATGGACACCTAGGAGGACACTTAATCTATGCATAGAATAATTTTGATCAAGGAAACTTTGTTTGCAAGGATTGCATATGTGTCCTCAAGGTGTGCGTGGACAAAGTCTGTTTTGACTCAAAAATTTCATGAAGGATAGCTTGAAAGTGTGCATAGGAGGAAATGCACTCAAAGTCATATTGTTCAGGAGGAACAATTGAGCCATATAAGAACTCTTGCAAGGAGTGCACAGTCGCCCATCAAGAGTTAAGTTGAAGGAATCTTGTTGCAAGGTGTGCACAGGGTTGATATTTGGCTAAGTATCGAAGAATTCATTCTGAGAAGTCGATAGTTTCAAGGAGGAACAAGTTCAGGAGAGATAAATTGGAGCTTTGTATGCAAGGAGTGCATCAACAAAGTCTTTTTGACTCAGCATCTCAGGAGGAGTAACTTAAGAGTATTTACATAAGAGTGTAAAGAACTGTTGCAAGGTGTGCGCAGTCGCTCACAAAGAAGTTGAGTCGTGGAAGAAGGCATATTGCAAGGGGTGACTAGGGTCAATTTCGACTAAGTCTCAAAGAAAAACACTCTACGAAGTAAAATTTAGAAGGAGGAACAAGCTCAAAAGAGATAGCGGGGATAATTCTTCAACAGGGAGGATCCCTTTAAGATTCCCCAAATTAACAAGCAGGATACATTCAGGAGGAAGCGGGATCATTCCAAACCGTCAAATCTGGGAGAGTTGCATGGAGGTTAGCCATGGAGTCCTTCGGCACTTGGTGGTTCAAATATTTTGAAGTGTTTGAAGAGCGGGGATTGTCGAAGTCCTCACGTCGCTGAGTAATCCTAGTAGTTGGTTGCAGTGAGGATACGTGGCAGCAGATCAGAGAGTTTGTGAGAAATAAATCTCGAAGCCTTGTGTGGATCAAGAGAAAACTTGATGAAGTTACAAAATAATGAAGTAGATTGTGACCATCGATCTAAGGGGGACACACATCGTCAGATCACGGGATCCAAAAGTGTGCATCCAGGAAAAAGGTAAGAAGCTAAATCCTAGCTATCGATTGTGTGGACACATGGTGTCATCTCTGTCACTTCAGTGATAGAGTACCTCAGGGAAAAGGGGTGTTAAGACGTTCGAAACTCATGAACTTTGAATTCCTGAAATGGATCACAGTCGTTGGTTGTTGGAGAGACAAGAACCGTATATATTGTTGGGTAAGTTTGCAGTTTGGAGCTTGGAGAAAATGGGTAAGCTGCAGTGAAAGCGTCGAAGCCCAAAGTTGCGAAGGGGGATGGCCTTAGTTTATATCCCGTGGTCATATTGAAGAAGATCCTAGAAGAGGACCTAGCGCTCTCCACTCACTGTTACCATAAGTGCCATAGAACGGGGTCATGAGTGAATTTGAACCTGCGTGGTAACAAATGGGGGTCTCTGTAAACTGATTCCAAGGTCTATTAGAGGCCCGAAGAGCTAATTCGGCTCAGGTATTTGAATATCCTTGACCGGGAGGTCGCAAAACCCTGAGGAGAGAAAGGAGGCGGCTGCATCAAGTGGTATCAGAGCCACATATTTAATTTCTATAGGAAATAAGGACGTATTCTAATAACATCCAATGGTATTAGATACATAAAGTGGTAGCGTTGTAAAGGATTAAAGTTCAACACAATGTCGCCTAGAAGACGTGTAGAGCCACCTATAGAAAATCGAGTTGTGGAAAGGGATATGAGACAACTTTGCAGAAGGTTGGATGTTATGTTGACATTGCAAAGAAGAGAACTTGATTCTAGAGATGTCAGTGATGTAGAGAGATAAGAAAGGGAAGTTTAAGAAGCTGCAAGAGAAGATGTTGCAGAAGAATGCTTGTTGAAAGTAGTTGTCAAGTTGGGAGCTAGAGAAAATATAGACATCCTAATGTACGAAGGCAATTTAGATGTTGAATAATTTTTGGATTGGATAAGATCAATGGATAAGTACATCGACTATGAAGACGTCGATGAGGAGAATAAGGTGAAACATGTTGTCACCAGATTAAAAGGACATGCAGCGTTGTGGTGGTATGAACTTCAAGCTGACAGAAGATGCAAAGGCAAACAAAATATCAAGAATTGGGACAAAATGGTAGCCAAGATGAAGGCTAAATTCATACCCAATTATTATTATATAACTTTTTTCAGGAAGTTGTAGAACTTGAGACAGAATGGAATGACAGTGAAATAATACATAGAGGATTTTTACAAGATGAACATCAGGGGTGTACAAAGAGAGAAAGATGATGAAAAGGTTTCTAGGTATATAAATTGATCAGAATCTGGACCAGGGGTCAAATTTTACTTCAAAAATCAAAGTTCTCGGAATTGCCTCAAAACAAATGGGTTTGTAGCCCTTGTCGTCACGAACCCAA
>SNQJ01S0232674.1:0-14099 GCA_010110895.2 Picea sitchensis | reverse complement strand
AGGCATCCATTCCCTACTTGAATTATCAATAATTTATTACAACCATCTAGCAATATCTCTCCTCTTCCAGCCATTTATTTCCATGCTCATACCAAGAGCACATGAATTAGAAAGAATGAGGCACCAAAAATGAAAGAGTGAGAAGGGTGTAATAGTGAATGAATAAGAACAAGGGAACCCCCAAACGAACAAAGTATGGTTTTATATAATTACTTGGAAATCAATAACCACATGGTCTCCCCCAAGAATCTCATGTAACCCCTTTTCTCCATAAAATCAATTATGGGTAAATAAAAATATAATAAAAGACTTATCCCCTCAAGCCCCCTCTCTTGTGGAATCATAGCCCACTATATCTTTTGTCCTTTTCATCTTGAATCTAGTGGTGTATTTTATTAATGTATATGAAGTATTACATTTCCTAGGCACTCTATCCCTTTTCAACTTTACCGGCTCACCAGCCTAAGTCACAATTACTTAATACATTCTAGTTCATAAGGGTTAAAACTGGGGTGTTACAGGTCAAGTTTTTGGAAATCATTATGGCAGTTGTTTGTTGTTTCCCTTGAACATGGCACATGTTTATGTCTTGTCTTACAATTGGGTAATATACTTGTCTCTGATTCATACCAATCCCATGAGTCCTCATACTCCTTCAACTCACCCGAAGAGTGCCTTGTTGATATTCACACTATGTTTTGGTCTATCTCTCAGTCGAGTCAATGTTGCCAAGTCATTTGTCGTTCCTCACAATGTTCAAGGGAAGTTTCACTTCAAACCAATTACTCTGTATTATTGTCAATTTTCATACCCATGTTAGTCAATCCTCAATTGATCTATCATATTTCATAACTTTATGGTGTATGTTTTGTGTCGATGATGGGGGATACATCATGGCCCTCCTTCAACGAGTTTATTCTTTTCTACTTCAACACATTATCCAGGAATCAGACTTAGAAACCAGTTAGTACCTTGGAGCTTGCATGCCTTAGTGGTAGTATTCCTCACCTTCGAAATTAGGTTTACACTGTTGGCCTTTGATCGAATGATTCCACAGATGTTTGACTTTAGCTCATTCATTCAAATTCATTGGAAAGTACTAGGGTACCTTGGGAGTTATTTTCATCATTGGTGATTTCCCTCGCACATGTTAATGGTATGCATCAATGACTAGTAATCAAGTGGTTTCTACCATGTTCGACATCAAGACATCTATTCACATGAATCAATTTGTACTATTTCAGGATCAGGATGAAGACCTTGGTTTGGGAGATTACTTTTTTATGTGCTTTACCCATGTTGCGATGGATATTATCTAAGTATTTTGGGTATTACAGTGCACTCATCCTACTAACAACCCCACTGATATATATTGTCACATAGATCCACTTCATATTGGTCATTGTCTATGTTTTTTTTCATATCATAGCTCCATTGTGTATTATTTCGTGGCTACGATCAAATCATGTTGTGGACATATGGATCCACATGGTATCTCCGGTGACCATATCCTTAGTTAGTACTTTCATGGATCCACAATGTATTGGTCAATGACCATGCTTTGATTTAGTTTGATACTCTTAGCATAGGCATGCCTGCCTTGGGGATGATACATATATATTGTTTGATGTTTGTTTGCAGCTTCCGCCTGGCTCTCCTACTCCAACGTCATCACATCAATATTTTGTAAAGTGTTTCATCCATCAGTTTCTCTTCTGACCTCACACTTAAGGGGGAATTTGTTTCACACCAAAATGTCACACTTAAGTGTCACAAGTGTCGTAAAGTTTCATATGCACCTTACTAAGTGTTGCATACACTTTATCAAGTGTCGTATGAACCTTAATAAGTTTCACATGCACTTTATCAAGTGTCGCAACTTATGACACCATGGAAGAACATTTGTCATAATCCCTAGTCTTGGTGGAGGATAAACTCTCATCATGACGAGGTTGAAATCATTCCTTTTACTTTGGAATTTTGACCATTTTTGGAGTTCAATGCTCCCCTTCCCATGTATAGGAGCGTTGACAACGCTTTATGCTCAATATTGGGGGAGCATTGAAGTGGTTAGAGGAAGTTATGGTTATTCTAAGGGTAGCTTCAATATTCTCTTAAGTGGTTTTGGTGGAGGATTTGAGTCATATTTTAGTCACCCATATTCCCTCCATTTTGGGGTAACCAAATCTTAACCTAAGGAGCTAAATCCTCAACTATTTCCTAAAATCCTTCATGGTGGTTAAGCCTCCAACTCCTATATAATAAGTTCATTCCAAGGTGAAAGGGGGAGAAATTATTTCAGACTGTCAAACCTTTGATATTGGAGGAAGGAATCCATCAAATCATCATCATTCTAATCTTGATACATTCAGGCAAGGGTTGGGCTGGAGATATGGAGGAGTTGATGCAACATCAATGTTGGTTTGTAAGTACTTCACCATGTTTCTCCATTAATATAACTTGGCCTATTTCATTCATATTGTTGTTTATAAATGTATGTCTAAATAGATATATCTTCTCTTGTCTAATGATATATTGTAGGAGTAGAATGTGTTGTTTTGTTCCTTGCATACTTTCTTCATCGTGATAGAATGTTTGACAACAAGACAAAAGATTGAAGATCGGCGAGGACAACGGTCGAAAACGATTAAGTCACACTTATTTCTTCTATCTTCTTTGCCTATAAACATAATGAATAGATATAAAGGAATATTAGTGTCCATTTGTTTGTTTTTCTATCTTGGACAATAGGGGTGTAGATATCCAAGGAATATTTCACATGTCCACAAGGGAAATATTATGTAACAGTAATTTGGGCTCGAGAAAGGAAATTAAGAGTGGCTCGAGTTCTTGAAGTTGCTACAGAGTTCTGATAACTTTGTACCTATGGGATAACAGGTTGGGAGGTCATCATTTTGGTATCATAGCAGGAAATTTAATTTTCCTGTGTATTTAATTTCAGATGGAATACCTTAAATGAACATAGTTCATTTTGGTATCAGAGCAAGTAAATGCTCTTTGAAACTCTGTAAGGGATACAAAGAAAGGGATAAGTTTAGCATAGGAACTTGCAAGTTATGGATTTTTGCAGACATGCATAAAAATGAATTGGATATATAATTCCTTAGTGGATAATTGGAACATTCCAGCCAGAAAGCAGAATTAACAGAAGAAGTAGAGGAGACAAGATCTTAGAACATGTCTTGAAGGTATGGGTCAAATGTTTTATCTCTGGATTTTAATTAATAGTGTTAGTGTTAATTAGCAGGTAACATCATAAGGAATGGTAGAATCCATTGGAAACCAGTAGAAATGTGACAGAGGAATAAGGGTGTAAGCAGAGCTCTCAGGTGAAGGAAGAGCTTGTGGAAAAAATAACATTGTAGTAAGGGGTGTTGTAACACTTCCAGGTGAGGATTGGAAGTGAGGATAACAATAGAATTTCTTATAAAGTGTTAGTAGGTTTAGAGCCATAGAAGAGTAGAGGAGTGATCAAAAGGTTCAAGTAGAGAGAACCAATAATACCAACAAGCCAAAGCTCAAGAGGAATCTTGGTGAGGTATTGAGTGGAAGGTAGAGAAGACTTGATACAAAGGATTGATGCAGTTCATAATGGACTGGGAGAAGTTCACAAGAGGGAAGGTGGAGATGACTATTTATGGTCATGTCAGAGGTTCATGTAGAATCCAAAGCCAGAGGAAAGAGGATGTCAAGGAACCTGGAAAAAGAAATATGATTCAAGAAGAGTTGACATAGAATTGGTCGAGTTAAGAGTACAAATTAGTTACATAAGACAAATGCTACAGAGGGAGATTGAGGAAAACTAGAGACAACAATTGAGTGTAAAGAAGAATTTCATATGGCATGTGATGCAATTATTTGCAAGGAATCTGAGGAAAATATTGAGGATCTTGAAGCACATGTTAATTACTTTACTAAAGGAGGCGAAACTTGGAGGAATTGAGTTCATACATAGGTCATTGGAAGGAGGGGAAGTTCACTTATGTGAACTAGATCAAGGATCATTCCTTGATGAAAAGGATGAAGAAGAAGAGAAACATGTTGAGATTCTCATGAACTACTTGGAAAGTTTAGATCGGCAGGAGGATGTGCTGAAACAGGAACCAAATGAGGCTAAAGAGCCTTATGTTTTTAAAACTATCAAATTATGTATGGTTGCAGGTTTTGTAGATGATGATAATGAATAGTCATTTGGAGTTTTCATGAAGATGGAGGATGAAGGACGACACTCATATATAGTGATCATTGATTTTGAAGGAGAACTAAGGATGCTAGAAGACTGGTTAATCAATCCAAGGATTGATAAAGAGGAATACAACATAGTTTCAAGCACAAAGTGTTCAAAAATGCTTAGCTACATCATTGAAGAGGATAGATGGATATATGGAGAAGAATAAATGTAGCAGCCAGCCAATGAATAGCATTAAGTTTGTAACAATATTTTGTACCAGCCAAAAGAAAGACAGGAAATGGAGATTGAGGAGATGAGGATATTGATTATGAAGGTGTCTCAGAGAAGACATATTGAAGTAGAAAATATAATCAATAGAAGGGTAAAGATGATTTTGTAAGTTTGCATCAACAAGGAAAATGAAAAGATGCAGAATCAATTTTGGGATCCTAGAAAGTTGTAGATAGTAGCAATGCAATAGACCAGTGAAGCAATAGGAGAACAAAAGAATAAGGTTTGGGATCCAGGAGGACTTCAACTAATGGAACTCATGATCAGGATATCATGAACATTTTTGTTCCTTGGGAGTCTGATGTAGGGGATTTTTTCCTCCTAAGTTAACCTTGCTTGACTAGACCTAGGGGTTCTTTGAATTATTGTAAATTATATTTTATTGACTTCTAGAAGTCTTGTATAAGGTTGGGGTTTTTTGAGTTGATATTATTGAATGTAATAAAATCTGCCTTATTGAGAATATTTCTAGGAGTTGTGAGAGATGGTTGAGGATTTTGTGGATATAAAAGATCCTAGAGATTTATGAGTGAGGATTTTGTGGATCCAAAACATATTATGGTTTCAAAGTATTTGTTTTAAATGTTGTAAGCCTAAGGGCTTTGAAAGTATCCAACCAGAGAGGAAATCAGGATGGAGAGGAGAGTGAGTGAAGCCAATTAGGGAATAATTGGAAAGAGTAGGACAAGTATGGATAGAAGGCCAAGGAAAGGCCACTGAATTGTATAATTAGTTATCAAGTCTACTAGAGGGGATACATACCTTTTGTGTAAACTATGTACAATGTATTCATTTCGTTAAGGAATGAAATCAATATGTTTGTGTTAAGAATATATAATTTTTTAAATCTTTTTTTGGTTATGAAATATTATATACTTCTTTATATTGTCTTGGGATCCAATTATAGATGTCCTAGATCGTAATCATGGTAGAATAGTTCGCGTATAAATTGTATATGCAGGTACCAGAGTCAATTGGTATTTGTAGGTATAATAGGTCGAATCTAGCTCCATATTCTCTTGTCAACAATGGAAGTTATATTAATCATCACTCCTTGAATTAGAGTGAATGGGGACCATTGGAGTGGTCAATACAACACACAATTGTCGTTATATCAAAGGATCATTGTGCAAGTAGAAATCACCAAGGAACAATCTTGATCATTGATCACATTGTTGAATTTTCCCTATTTGCTAGGCTCAAGCATGAGGTTTATTTCATTTAGCATGTACTTGAACCATTAACAAAATGCAGAAACACCATACACAAGTGTTGCAATAACCAATATCACAAGAAGAATAACCATGCACAATAACACAAGAAGTATCTTGGGAAAACCCTTCTCAAACAAGGGAAAAACCTAGCAATCCTTTGTTATATTCTCAAGAGAAGATCCCCCAAACCATAAACCTTAGCACACAAGAGGGTGCTTACCAAAACCTAGAACCTAGGGCCCAAGAGAGGTGTGCACTTAAGTCATACATGCACTTACTGAAATTCTGAGATGACAAGTGAGAGTCTGTAATCCTCAATGGGGATTCACCTCTATTTATACAAGACTAGACACAGAAATAAGTGTGTCTCCTGGAAAAATAGGGCCAACTTCAATAACTCAGTAATATAATTAATCATTACATAAATATTAATTATATTTCACATATGGTGGGGTCGACTTGTACCCTTTACATCACAAATTAGGGTTACAAGTAAATCTTACTCTCGGACAATATAGCAAGGATCTCACATGTCAACTAATTCTCAGCCACTAGGGACATGTCCAACTATGATCAGCCATAGGGATTTCATACTCAATAGATCTCTATCTCAACTGAGTCCACGGGAGAATCGTCTGGAGTACCATCTCAAGTCGACTCAACTGAGTCAACAGGAGAATCATCTGGAGTACCATCTCAAGTCGACTCAACTGAGTCCATAGAAGAATCATCTGGATTACCATCTCAAGTCTACTCAATTGAGTCCACATGAGTACAAGGAAAGAGACCATCTCAATATTACTCAACTCAGTTCCATAGGAGTACAAAGCAAGAGACCCCATGTCATCACAACTCAGTCTAGTGTCTGATGCACACCCATCACATGGGCACACCCAACACTTGGGCTTCCTCACATAGATGTCTCAACTCAATCCAGAGGAGAAAGATCTGGAGGATGTCTCATGAAGCTGCAATCAACAACACTCCCTCTCAGTTAGGGAGGCATTCTCCACTAGGCCAAGTCTCTCAAGAAAGTACTCGAACTTCGTCCTGGAAATAGGTTTGGTGAATACATATGAAACCTGTTCGTGTGTAGAAAGGTATTGCACGTGTACTTATTTCATCTACACCATATCTCTGATATAATGGTATTTTTTCTCAATGTGTTTCGATTTATTGTGAAACACGAGATTCTCTGAGAGCTTCACACAACTTTCGTTATCATAATGGATAACAGTGGAATCCATATCATGACCAAATAAATTTGCAAAGAGCTTGCAAAGCCACACTGCTTCGTGGACTTCCACACATAAGGTTATGTACTCTGGTTCTGGAGTACTCAAATCCACAAATATTTCTTTCCTATTGAACCAGGAAACCATGGCAAATCCCAAATAAAAACAACAACCATATGTTTTCTTCTAGTCCACTACGCTCCCTGCCCAATTTGCATCGACATATCCCTGCAATCTCATGTATACACCGAAGGCATATTTCAGGCCATATCCAACTATGCCTCGTATATATCTCAATACATGCTTCGCTTCTATCCAGTGAGTATGTTTCGGCTGACTCATAAACTGACTGAGTACGTTCACTGCATAGAAAATATCATTTATGGTGTTAACCAAATACATCAATTATCCAATCATTTGTTGGTAAATATGTGCATCAATATCGCCTAAATAAATAGAATCTCCATTCATTTTCTTCAGATCCATCACCATCGGTGTAGGCATGGATTTTCAGTTTGTCATACCGAAGATATCCACTGTATATTTTCCTTGACTCAAGAAAATCTCATCAGTCCTCTATCATACTTCTAGTCCTAAGAAGTAGTGCATCATACCCAGATCCTTCATCTCGAATTCAAAAGTCAATGCATGCTTGCATTCAACAATAAGACTTTCTGAACCGGTGAGGAATAAGCCATCAACATATAGGACCAAAACCAGGCACTCGTCACCAACAATGTGATAATATAGGTTTGGATCAAAAACATTCTTGTTGAAGCCCAAACTCATCAGGAATACATCCATCTTATCATACCAAGCATGGGGTGCATTCTTTAGTCCATACAAGGATTTCTTCAACCTGCACACAAGATATTTTTGTTCATGTATCATGAATCCTTTTGGATGCTTGATGTAAACTTCTTCCTCAATATCACCATTGAGAAAAGCTATCTTTACATACATCTAATGTAGTCTCCAACCCATGGATGCAGCTAAGGAAATGATCGTACAAATGGAAGTGTATCGGGCTATAGGAGAAAATGTCTCCTCATAATACTTTCCCTCTACCTGAGAGAATCCTCTGGCCATAAATATATCTTTATACTTATCGACACTCCCATCAGCTGCATGCTTGATATTATAGATCCACTTAGATGTCACCATAGACTTCCCTTCTGATATCATAACAATATCCCACACATCATTCTTCATGATGGACTGATACTCTTCTATCACGGAATCTTTCCAAACCTGTTGACCTGTTGCTTCTCCAAGACAAGAAGGCTCGGTATTAATGATGTGGCTCATGGATGAAACATAGCTCAAAAATATTTGTGGTTTCTTGCTCTCTCGGAATGTGCCTCGAGGAGTTCCATGTCCCTCTGCCTCCTACAACGTCTGTCGAGCCCAGGCAGGCCTTTTATGGCCTACTGCAATATCTTTGGGAACATCAACTGGAGCGATTGGATCAACTGGATCAATGATTGTCTCCCTATGAACTGTTGAAGGGGGAGAAGGTATTGTCTCACTGTCAATCTCCATCTGAGATTCCCTGGATATTCGAAAGGTTATTTCTTCCTCAAATATGCCATCTCTTCTCACTTCAATATGTCTTTGACCAGGGATGTATATCCGATATGCCTTCTAAGATTCATTGTACCCCACAAATGTACCATTTATGCCTGAAGGGTCTAGCTTGTATCTCTTCTCCTTGGGTATATGAAAGTATACTGGACACCCAAATATCCTGAAGTGTCCAACCTCAGGATTCACTCCGGTAGGAGTCATATTCTTCAAAATCTGGTGAGGACTCATGTTCTGAACATACATTGTTGTCATGGATGCTTCTATCCACATAATCATAGGTAGATTCTAATCATGTATCATTGCTTTGGTTTCCTCAATGATGGTTATTTTCTTCCTCTCTGCAACCCCATTTTGTTGAGGGTTATAAGGAACGGTGTACTCTCCAAAATCCCTGGAGGTATACTCTCCTCCATTATCTGATCTCAACACTTTGATCCTCCTCCCGATCAAGTTCTCAACCTAAGCTTTAAACTCTTGAAATATCACAAGGACTCCATCCTTGGTCTTCAAGAAGTAAATCCATGTCTTCCGAGAGTGATCATCGATGAAGAGAACATAGTACAAATATTTGTTCAAGGAATCAATAGTCACGGGTCCACATACATTTGAATGTATCAAGCCCAAGATCCCCTTGGATTTGTTGTCACTGCTCAAGAAGGACCCCTTGACATTCTTGCCAAGAGCACAACCTCTGAAAACACCATCATGTTGAACATGTATCTCTAGAAGGAAAGGGCTCTATAATGTATATGAGCAAGTCTCCTATGCCATAGCTCGCTCAAGCTGATAGTATCATGTAATAGGGCATGGACTAGTCGCACAGTCAACCTATATAAGTTGTTTTCTAGAACACCAATTACTCGAGCATAATTCATATGTGAGTTCTTGTTCCATGTAATAAATTTTCCTTCAGGGAAGGTAACCTTGTAGCCTTTATCCTCTAAGGAAGAAACAGAGACAAGGTTCCTTTTCATCCCAGGTACATATAGTACCTCACTCAACTAAAGGGGTATGTCAGAATCTAGTTGGAATGTAGAAATTCCAACCCCTTTCACATTATCTCTTGCATTGTCTTCAAGTACAACATTTAGACTGGACTCTTTCTCAACAAGGTATGTTATATTATCTCTATATTTGTTCATGTGCCTGCAGGCACCATTGTCAATTAACCAAATATCACTATCAGTAGAAATCGTACCTGAGAGTGTTGATATGAAGAAGAAGGCTTCATATTTTATGTCTTCATCTCTCTGATGTGGCTCTGGATCAACATCAACAGTGGAGGAAAGTTGTCTTCCTTTCTTTCTAGTAGGACAATCTCTCACAATTTGTCCATACTTGTCACATCTGAAACACTGAATCTTTGATTTGTCTTTTCTGTGTTCATGACCTGAAGTTCATGAAGTATTCTTGTCTTTGAATGATTTTCTGAAGCTTTTTCTATTTATTTTGTTTCCTTTCTTTGTATAAAAATCAAGAGCATGATTGTCATCATGAGGGGAGTCTTGTACTCCTCTAACTATAAGTCTGGTTTCTTCCTGGGTGCAATCTGTCCATAAAATCCTAGTAGATTTTCTCTACCATTGATACTCTGAAGAAATGGTTCCCAATGTCTTGGAAGAGCATTCAGTGTAGTCAAGACAAGTTCTTTGTTTGATATAGTTTCTCCAATGGCACCTAGTTGATCTTGAATCTCTGAAATCTTCATGAAGAAGGTAGCAATGGTGTCAGCTTTCTTCATCTTGATATGTTGAAGTTGGCTCTTCAATGTAAGAGCTATGAGGGTGTTGGTACTCTCAAACATATTATTCAATGCATAATACATCTCATAAGTTGTCTTTAAGTTGTAAATACGAGGTAGGAGATTATCTCTCACTGAATAGATGATTAGCTTCCTTGCTTTGATGACATCTTCCTTCCATTCTTCCTTCTCTTCATCGGTAGTTGTTTCTGGTAGAGTCTTTTGGACCACACTCAATAGGTCATCCTCTTCCAAGTTATACTTTAGTCTTTATTTCCAAGAACTAAAGTTTCTTGATCCATCAAGCATATCTTCCAGCAAAGTTTTGTTCCTCATGGTTTGCAGATTCTTCCACAAACCCTTAGCAACTAGGCTAGGAAACCTAACGGCTAGGCTAGGATAGAAACCTTAGGTTTCATTGGAATTATGACATCCATCAATAATCCTTGAAATTCATAATAACACTGCTAATCTTGAAAAATCCTTCAATGAGTTGCAGAAACCCTAAAACTGAATTTCTGCAGAAACCATAGAAACCCTAGGGCCAAAAATCAAAAGTTCTTTGATTTGCAATTTGAGAGTCTCTGGAGATGTGTTGAAGGAGGTCATACACTCCTATTCCAAAATTAGCCCCAATGTTTCAATGGAGGGTGTTGAAACAAGAAAAAAAGAGAGGGTCGTACGTTTTTATGGAAACCCTAGAGGGTCGTACTTTTCTGCAACTGGGAGGTGACAGATTGCTTGAAACTAGTGTAATGGTTCTTCAAGAAATCTTCTCTGATACCATGTTGAATTTATCTAATGATTTCTAGGCTCAAGCATGAGGTTTATTTCACTTAGCATGTACTTGAACCATTAACAAATTGAAACAACACCATACACAAGTGTTGCAATAACCAAGATCACAAGACGAATAACCATGCACAAGAACACAAGAAGTATTCTGGGAAAACCCTTCTCAAACAAGGGAAAAACCCATAAATCCTTTGTTATATTCTCAAGATAATATCCCCCAAACCATAAACCTTAGCACACAAGAGGGTGCTTACAAGAACCTAGAACCTAGTGACCAAGAGATGTGTGCACTTCAGTCATACATGCACTTGTTGAAATTTTGAGATGACAAGTGAGAGTGTGTAATCCTCAATGGTGATTCACCTCTATTTATACAAGACTAGACACATCAATAGGTGTGTCTCTTGGCACAATAGGGATGAACTCAATAACTCAGTAATATAATTAATCGTTACATAAATATTAATTATCTTTCACATATGGTGGGGTCGACTTGTACCCTTTACATCACAAATTAGGGTTACAAGTAAATCTCACTCTCTTAAAATATAGCTAGGATCTCACACGTCCACTAGTGCTCAACCACTAGGGACACGTCCACCAGTGCTTAGCAACAGGGATGTCATACTCAACAGATCTCTATCTCAACTAAGTCCACAGGAGAATCATCTGGAGTACCATCTCAAGCCGACTCGACTGAGTCCACAAGAGTACAAGGCAAGAGACCATATCAAGCTGACTCAACTCATTCTAGAGGTGTACAAAGAAAGAGACCTTGCATCATCACAACTCAGTCCAGAGTCTAATGCACAACCAACACTTGGGCTTCCTCACACATATGTCTCAACTCAGTCTAGAAGAGAACGATCTGGAGGATGTCCCATGAATCTGCAATCAACAACACACATTTGGATCAACGATCCATATCGTTTCTGTATGGAGAATGGCTACATAGGATCCATTAGATGTAGTGAATAGAAACATAGAACAAGGTATGATTTGGATCATTTGATCAATTCAAACAAATCTTGATTGTCATATTGTGGAGTCGTGCAGAGGGGGCATTGAATCTGTTGGAAATTTATGGAGCCATATCAACCATCCACTCAATGCCATATTATGTCCCAACCGTAGATTGAGAGGGGAGATTTGTATGCACGAAAAGATTCAATCGTCGATTAAAATTTTAGATAGATGCTACAGATTAAAAGACGCACATAATCATTTCTATAGGATTAATGGAAAGGTACCCCATGCTAGATGTAATTTAATACCACTTTGAAGGCATGTGGCAGCCATTCATTGGAAGAGAGTTTTGAAGAGGAGATAGTTAGTCGAAGTCTGAGTTATATCTGAGTAAGCTGGTGGGAGTGGGTTAGGTTATATTATCTCGACTGTAATACTCTGAGGATAAATCAGGACCATCCATCGGAGGGAGAAATCAATGATCAATATTGATCAAATATTATGTTCATCCATAATTAAATGATGTTTGACTAATGGCAGAGATTCGTTCGGAGCAAACCAGATCAAATATTTTGGAATAGACACATGTTGGTTCCATACTAACATGAGTTCTTCGGATCCTATAAACTCCAACCATCGGAGCTCTGAACTTAGGGATACTCTGAAAGAAAGTTTCGATGAAGAAATTGGCACTTGGCCACAACACCTGGTTGTGTGGTACTAGGACGTGAACTAAATAAGCGCTCGGTTATGAAGCTTGTGGTCACAATGTTGGATCACATGGAGTAATCACTTAAGGTTAAATGGATTAAGGTGATAAGCTCATGGTTAGAGTTTTTTTTCACAAGAACAAGAGCATTGGGAATGAGTGCTACTATTAAAGTGCTTAAGGTAATAAGCATTAGGTCGCAGCATCTGGTCTCCTAAGAAAGGGTCTACGATTGTAGATTGTAGAGATAAGAGAATACATGTGAAGCTTAGAGCCAAAACGAAATAAGGGAGAAGTTCCTATGAAATTCTCAAAGGAACAAGATTACTTGTTGAATCTTAGAGCTATATAAGAGATCAATTAAGGAAGTGATTCGGTCCTGAGAAAGGAAATTAAGAGCGGCTCAAGTTCTTGAAGTTGCAACAAAGTTATGATAACTATGTACCTGTGTGATAACAAGTTGGGAGGACATTGAAACAAAACCATAGGCTTGAAATAATGAAAGCATGAGAACCCCACCTTTTGTTTCACTACATAGCATGCATCATTATTGATATACATGGATATTGATTTTTGAAGGATCTCTGGGCATGCTTGAATCTACCTTCAAAATACTCAAATCTATGGGAGGAGGGAATCTTGGCATACTTTCAGAAAATTTTGTTCTATTAGTTAAATTTGCATGACAAGATTCCATCCATGGGAAGAATAAATAAGAAACAATTAACCCAAGCGCTTGTAATAAATAGGGAATGAGAACCTCACCTTTTGTTTCACTATAGTGCATGCTAGATTAGGATAAGTATTGTACATTGATATTTCTTTTGAAAATATATCATCGAAATGCTTCTGTATACACTTAGAATACTCAAATATATGGGAGGAGGGTATCTTGGCCTACTTTCAAACTATGGAATGGTATTAGTGAAATTTTCAAGACAAGATTCCATCCAAGAGAGGAAGAAATAAGCAATAATTAACCCAAAGATGTTGTAATAAATAGAGAATGAGGACCCCACCTTTTGTTTTACTATATTGCATGTTGGATTAGGATAAGTACTTTTATAAATGAATATTTCTTTTGCAACAACCTCATTGGAATGATTCTATAGATATTTGGAAGACTCAGATCTAGGGAGGAGGACATATTGGCCTACTTTCATAAAATGGTGTATTGTTAGTTAAAAATACAAGACAAGATTATGTCCATGAGAAGAATAAAGAAGATACAATTGATTGAAATGCTTGTAACAATGAATGAGAAGCCCACCTTTTGTTTCTTTGTAGTGTATGTTGCATCATGATCAATATTGTACGTGGTTTTTTATTTTGCAATGATCTCACTAGAATGCTTCCATATTCTATGGAA